>PVLD010020420.1:0-33949 GCA_004027595.1 Dinomys branickii
TCCCTCTCCCTCTCCCTCTCCCTCTCCCTCTCTCTCTCTTCATTCTTCTCTTGACTGTGCCTGGCCCACATGCTAATATACAGATCCCACATGTGAGCAGTGAGAGCCTAAGGCATGCAAGTGAAGTGGAACATCAGGATATACATCTCAGTTTTTCTTATTTCCCCCAGCTGACACATCATGGCCAAAGAGAGAGTGGGGATCATTAAGGAGTTTATTCTCATCTTTTTTTTATCACTTAGAACACATTTTTCCAATGAGAGCAGTGATGACATAAAGGTTAAGCACTGACTACCAGAATCATTGCTGTTTCTTGTTCCACCCTGTTCACACCCTCTCTTGTCCTCGCTCACGCTGTGACAGCAAATCCCAGTTGCTTTTAGTGGATGCTGGACATGTGGACCCAGCATGCTGTCGATGTTCCTACAGCATAATCACACTTGAAAACCAAAGTCCTTGCATCTCCTCAAATCACGTTTCAGGGTAAAGGCCTATACTGTCAAGAGGAGAAGAACTGAAAGTGTAAAAGGCCTCCTTCATTTTCAGCGTAGGTTATGGTTGTTCAAGGATTTTTTTTTTCTACAGCGTGATGATAAATATTTATCACAGTTAAGTGAACAATCATTCGGAGACAGATACCGCTTTATGATGTTGCTTCTCAGGGCATCCTAATTGTGACGCTGCCTTGCTGTTTATGTTTTATCGGAATATACAGATACACACTTTATGAGGTCAGATAATGAAGAGAGAGAGATCCCAATAAACGTATTTGCTAAGAGTAACGGTTATCTCAGCTCAGCAACCCTCAGTTACTGTGGCCTCTATTACACAATACAAGGCAAGCAGTTCATAGCTCAATTAGACCCAACTTGCTTCATTTTTAGGCATTATGTTATTCTAAATTAACACTATATTTCATATTCTCCAGGTCCGACTATTAACTGGATTTTGGAGCCTTCAGGGTTTATTATTTAGTAATCCCTGAAGCTCTCAAGTAGGCACTTTTAAATTCATGCATTAGAACAGATTAAAAATTAGCTAGAGAGCCATGTTAAATAGTTCACCCCTTTCTTTGGCTAATTGTGCTGGAAGTGAAAAAGAAAACGCAAGTGAACTCAGATCTGGGTGGTTTCAATGAACCTGCCACCTCCTGGTCATTGCAGCTCACTGTGGCTGAAATAGGGGTTGTTAAAATTAATAGATAATTTTAACATCTCTGTAGACTGTCACAGTGCTACCGTTCAAGCACACGGACCAGAATTCTTTTTTTTTTTTTTTCACTTTTGAAAGTTTTCCTCCACAGGAACGCATTTTGCATGTAAACTGGAAAGAAATGTGAGGCACCACAGATAAAAGTGACAAGCTATACAAATGTTTTCAAAATCTTGGCTAATTAAGCCCTCGAAAGCATACTTTTATGTTTTGTCGCCTCATCTGTAACCTTGCCTGTTAATCAGAAATAGGAAGATTTTTCCAAATCTCTTAATTCACAAAGATCATTCATATTGAGTCATTATAGCAGTTGCTCTGTTTCTCTCTCTCTTTTGAAAGGCAGATTCTGACAAATCTGGCTGTTCCATATCCCCGTGTGCCAGCTCACTCCATTCTATCATTTCTGCCTCTGTGGCATCTGAAATGGCCCCATGCTGAGAAGGGAAGACGCCGCCGCCGTCATTACGTAAACTTTGAAGCCCTCACTCGTGCCATCCTCCGGGAATCCGCTGTCCTGTTCGTCCTATTCCTGTCCCGTGTCCCTTCTTCGTGCTCATGCTGCTCCTGAACCAGGCGTGATTGTGTCATCAGAGGGCGTGTGACAGTATCTGGAGGCAGTTCTGGGCGTCTGGACTTGGAGAACTGGCTGGGGAGTGGGGTTGCCCCTGGCACCTGCATGGATGGAAGCCACCGTGCCCCACCCACACCCATCCTGAGCATGAGCAGTGACCCTGTAGAGAAATCCTGTTCAGGTCACATCTGATACTTCACTTTTTCCAAACTGTGCTTGGCATGTACTGTGCTACCTGCTTGCCCAGCATTTCCTTTTCTAATTCCTCTTGTGCTCCCCTGAATAGCCCACACCTCAAGTCTCCTTAACACACGTTTGCCGAATCCCAAGGCGTCCTGAGCAGCTTCGCCATCCCTTGTCTCCCCTCCCCCCCACCTTGGCCAAGCTTAATTAGGCTCTCAGAGCTCTGTTCTCAGCTAGGCCTTGCCCTTGTCCTCTGTTCTTGTGGGGTCCTCGAGGCCTAGCCTTAGCCAGAGTCTTTCTACATGAGCTAAGAGAGAAACTCCCCCGTGATATCTGGCTGCTCTGGCCTCCTTCAGCAAGAATCCTGAGAAATGGGCAAAGCCAGAACACCCCTACCCTCGATGTCTCCTCCTGGTGACTTCTGCCGCTACCCTGTTGACCCCGGCCCCCAGCTCTTCTCCTTGCCTCTGCACCCCGAGCTGTGTTTACTGTACTCAGTGTTGAACCTTGCGTCTCTTCCCTATTGCAGTGATCCTGAGTAACA
Source organism: Dinomys branickii (assembly GCA_004027595.1). Lineage (NCBI taxonomy): Eukaryota > Metazoa > Chordata > Mammalia > Rodentia > Dinomyidae > Dinomys > Dinomys branickii. The sequence goes on from PVLD010020420.1 coordinate 2,511, forward strand.
TATTCCTGACCATTTTAACGAATGTGAGGATCAGTTTTGTTCTTTTAACACTTCCACTACATGGCAAGTCATTCAGGGCCAGCAGCGTGTATCATCTAGGGCCAGATACAGAGTGCATGCACCATAAGGGATGTTTGCTGGATGATGATAGGGAAGCGCTGAGCAGAAGTCAAATGCTTACGTCAGTATGTCCATAGCCGCAAACTCAAAAGGACGCTTCTGACCTGGTTCTTCATCTTCTCCTTCCATCTAGGTATTTTCCAGCCGTAGTCTGTATGCACGTATAAATAAACTTCCGCCTTTAAGTCCCTGAATTATTCAGGCGCTGCCAGTGATTCAGTATACATGGCATAGTAGACGGTACTACAGGTATAAACATTGCAAGAGCCCCGATCAGCTCTGCAGGCTGGCTGCATGTTCTCTTTTATTAGTGCTGCACTAGTACTTGGGGACTTTCAGATGTCACAGGTGGCTAAAGCCTCTGGTGTCAGGCTTGTGTGGACATGGTCTGTTTGGACGTACAAGCAGGCGCTGATCTGTATGTCCAACACCACGCCTCGACCCCCCGTGATAGTCCCCACTGAGCAGGCACACTCGCTACGTCTTCGCTAATGGGTTCCGACTTCATAAAAAGTATTAATGACTCCTTTTGGAAAGTAAGAGCGCTTTGAATACAAGTCTTTATTGCTTCAGAAGTTCATAAAAGCAAAAGCACAGTATTTCCCTTGGCGCTGGTACAGTAGGGAGATAAACGTGCGCCCTGGGCCTGGGATCCCTGCTGTGCTGCTCCAGTGTGCGAGTCCAGATTTGAGGCTGCCTGGGAGCGGAAGAAATGCCTGACTCTCAGCCCTGTCTGACTGTCCTGCACTCTTTGCTTTGAAAAAGATTGCAGTCATTCATTGTGTTTTCAAAATAGCTGTATCACATGACAAAGGTGACAAGAAAGAAGGACCACCCTTACCAGGGCCCAGAGCCTCCTTACAAAGCCCCATCTCATGGAATCCTCGCGGCAGCCCTTGGGGTCAGAGTTGTGATTAGCTCCCAGCCTACAGGTGAGCGCAGCCGAGTCAGGAGGAGGGTGTGGGTGAACTTGAACCCTGGACTGACCATCTCCAAGGCGTTCACACACTCCATTACTCTCATTTATAATAGTAAATGGAGGAGAACCAGCGATTTTTGTCCTTCAAGAATTTTTTGAATACTTGAAAGACCTTAAAGGGCACGAGAAGACTTACCTGGTTCCAACGCTGCGGTCCTTACCAAAGCAGGCACTGTGTTGAAGGACATTTGTCTTCATCACTTCCTTTGTTTCTGAGGAAGCACAGTACAGCGATGCCCACACAAAGGGGGTTGCGCCTGGCTGACGTGTGTCTGTTAATAGTCCCTGCCTTTGGGCTCCAGGACGTGCAGGGAGCTCTTCCAGGGAGCACCTGTAGATTTATAGCAGTTCCTGTCTTTCTTCAAGGGCCATGTGCATGAATCTTTCCTTCCACCCTCTATGTGCATAAAGCTTGCAGTCGAGGAAGCTGTAAGTTAAAAGACTCAGATTGCCTATGCATTTCTGTGAATATGCTATTTATGGTCCCTGTGACGTAATGGGAAGACCATCTTAACTTTGTGCTTCCTTTGTTTTGTTTTGTTTTGTTTTGACACAGTCTGGCCATGTTGTCCGTGACTATCCTTACCTTCGCTATGTAGCTCTGATTGCCTTCTAAGGCAGTATCCTCCTGCCTCAGCCTTCAGCAATCTAAAAGGCAGGAATTACAGGCACGTGCCCCTCCCCGACTACTCAGCTCTTTAACTTCCTGCTGCTTACACTGGCATATGAATATTCCTAGTTTTCCCATCCCCATTCTTCCCTGGTGAAGTTCCAGTGACAGAGTTTTATTAGAAATCATGGTAAGTCCAAGCACATTTTCCTACAGAGTCAACTTTTTTTTGGTGAGTGAAAGGATTATTTATAGCAAAAACCCCCATGCATTTCAGAGTGTAAGGCATCCTTTGCCTGATGTCTTAGAGAGAGAAGAGTCTTTCAGTGCCTTTCTCCTCCTGGGGAAGCCTTTATTAGGAGGCAAGTGTCCATTGGAGAGTTTGAGGGCCCAGCACATGGGCATCGTATTATTCATTTTTATTTGCTGTGTCAAGCTAGTCCACACCCTTTCACATTGCTGTCCTCCGAAGGTTCAGCAAGACACTTGTCAACGCACAATTCTTAGTTGCAGATGATTTGTTTGTTAAAAGCAATTATTTATCCCCTTTCCTGGCTCCTGACTCAGGTGTTGACTGCCTTTCAGATTTGGTGGCTGAGTACTGTTAACCGTCCGGGGAGCATGCTCCCTGCCCTGGTGCCCCTTCATGTACCTCTGCAATCCACCTCTACATTCTGGTCAATTTTCCATTTGTTTCCTTTATCACTTCCAGATTCCACTGCAAAACGATGCCGCCGCCCTCCCCATCTGCTTCCCTTACTCATGTGTTAGCCCCAGTGTTCAGATTCTCTTTCTCCCCAAGTGAACTCTAACAGGGGTGACTTCTCCACCACAGTGGAAATGGTCATCTTGGTTTAAATGTCCTCAGACCAAGTAGGTTTACAGCACTATCCCAGGTGTTGTTCTAGGGCAGTGGGGACCTGCTGGTTCCTGGAGGGCCCTTGGCGGTATGAGAGACAGTTTTAGTTGTTACACAAACAACAGCACAGGGGCAGGGACATTACCATTGGCATCGGTGGGGAGAGGGTGGCGCTTCTGGTAAAGGTACCACAGAGCAGCCCCGCAGCAGAGGACTGTTCAGCCCCAAATAGCATAGCAGCAGCACCTACATTACTAAATGCTTCTGTGGAGAAGATGATTTCATTCTCCTCTTCGCCCCTCAAAGTATTCATCAGCCTGTGGACGCCCTCTCTTCCCACTCCAAAGGTGTGCTTTAAGGCACTCCTGCCATGTGGGAAGCAGTCATCAGAGCGCAGTGATCTGCACCTGTCCTCTTCCCTGTTGACAAGGAGGCGACCCCACATAAAAACATCAGGCTCTAGAGGCGTTTCAGAAAGGGATGGTCGTGAGTTAGGGCCGGCGTCCAAGGGCCGAGAGCTCTGTCCTGTGCATGAGCCAGAACGAGTCTCCTATGCTTCTTCAGAGGCCTTTATCCATCCTCTCCTCACACAATAGCCTTCACTCTGTCAAGTCAGAAGCAGCCTTTGCCCAGAAATGTTAGACAACACGTCAGTCTTGCTTTTCGTTGCTTTGCTCCGGAATCTATTTGAAATTCAGCGCAAACCCATAAATTCCACTTTGCTCCTGGTAGCAGCCTGCATGGTGTATATATTGAGCATTAGAAAAACAGTAAATCCAGCCCATTTATTCACGTTAACCGGCAAAGGCATCCTGCGTGGCCATGGAAGTGCTGGAAATTACTGACATGGCCTTCTAGACCATGAAAAGAAGGAAGCATATGGCAGAATTCATATGTGAACAGATTGCTTTTTCTCATAAGAATGCTTTATTAGAATATCAACCCTTATAGCTTACTGAAGGTACTCTTCGTGGTCTTGATTTAAGCCCTGAATCACCCCACCACGCTTCTGCCTGCACTCTGCTCTGTTGCTCCACCCCGACTCCATGCTGGTTCTAAATGGCCTACTTAAACCTTGAGGTGGGTCCTTCAGTTTCCCATAAATTAATAACACATCTATGAATATTTCTGGGCCAGTCTTAGAAGCCCCAGTCTGTTCCAATACCAGGACCATAAAGACAGGGAAGAGATAAAGCAAACTCCTCCTTTCAAATGCTCTCCCAATATGAAGCAAAATATTATTAATCTAGACTGCTTGCTACTTTCATTTACCGTGTCGCTACTCACAGGATTAACAGCACAAAGACTTCGTAAGTTGCAAGTGAAATATGAATATTTGTTGTCAAAGGACTGTTAAGCTTTGAAAGCCCTGCTAGCATGAGTTCTGTGTTACTATCCTATTATTACAGTATTTATATACACAGGCGTTCACGTGTTCTAGGCTTGGGGGAGCAGAGCATCCTCCCATCTTCTCCCACTTCCTTTTAATTCTGTGTCCTTCTTGGTTTAACGAGCAGGAAACAGGAAATCAGATAGCCAGTGAATGAGTTTCTGTCCATCTTGCCGTGTCTGGTGTCTGTGCTTTGATGAGGGGGTACGTGGATGTCCTCGTATTAGATCAGAGTCGCCTGTCTTTCATGATAGAGGTAGGTCATGGGCGTTTAGCTGACTTCATCAGATAGTGGCATGCAGGTCCCACCTGTGAGGCATGGGCCTGCCACCGTGGATTCAGGAGGCTAGATCAGAGGCAACAGGCAAGCTGGAAAGGCAGGCTTTGTGGAAGGCAGCCAAGGTCACAGTGGGGAAGCACACAGTGTATTCCGAGTCAGTGGGGCTCTGCATAAATGGACCAAACGAATGAGCAACTAAGTTGTTGACCAAGAGAACCAAAAGCCAAGAGCCTGACAGCAATAGCACAGTGTAACAGAACACAGCGCAGTGCCATCAGTCATTCATCAGATGCCAAACATTTTAGGTCCCACCAGTGTACATTGGGCACATGGGAGGAGGACAAGTGTGGTCTTTAACAGGACTACACAGAACCAGTGGTTCTCTCAATGGGGTCCCCAGATCATCACCTCAGAATCTGTTAGAAAGCCAGGTTCCAGCCCCCCTCCATGGCCTCCCTAGTGGAATCTCTGTGGGTTCAGCCCACAGTCCAGTTCAGGATGTCCTCTTATGATTCCAGTGCAGGATCAAGTGTGGGATGCAGCAAGATAGGCAAGGGACATACTAGCGAGAACCAAGCAGTAGGAACCAGGAATGCAGGGTCCTAGGGCAACTTCCCAGACAGAGAGGGCTCATCATGCAGGTTGTTCCCACCTCCCAGGGCTTTTCTAGAACTGCTGCTGGTCACAGTGGCAAAAGCTGAGACCGGTGTTGTCCTTACTGTGTGCAGGCCAGTGTGCTAAGCAGTGTCAGACACTGCTTTGTCTGTGACAGCAGCCTGTGCAGTAGACATCCCTATGGCTTCAGCTTAGAGTTGGAGAAGCTGGAAAGATTAGTGATTTGTGGACAGTCATGCTAGCAGGCAGGAACCACGCCAGGTCTCTCTCCTCTCACAGCTCACATGCAGTACTGAACTCTCTCACTCTTTCACTAAGGGAAAGGGTGTGTTTGCAAGTGCTTCACCCCCTATATAAATGTGCTAGAGGTAATAAAGCAGCTTTACTATGGGCATTGTGTGTGTGTGTGTTTACATGTGTTTAATTAACTCCACATCCGTATCTTTCCTTGAGGTTTCTCTGGCAGGAGATTCTTTGGCCCAGGACAGCCCATTATCAAAAGGATTCACAGTCTGAACTGGGTCAAGCCACAGAGTTTGGGTCTGTCTCCAGGCACTGCTGACAGTAAAACCTTAGGCTGGTTCTACAGTCCTTTCACTTACAGTTATTACTGACCCCATGAACATGCAGAAGAAGCAGATGAGAGATACAGATTGTTAATGGGATTTTTTCAAAAATGTTTTCTAGCCTTTGTGAGCAGGGAGAAGAGCATGTCAAGAGATTTAGCCTGGCTTTAAAAATTAAAATTCATTTTATTCACATTACAAATTTCAAATCCTAGCTCTACTTTAAGCTTTTAAGTCCAACTTACAGTTTTTATTCTGTTTACAAACCTCACAAATTTTTGCAGTCATTTTTGAGGAGTTGAGAATATTTCATTTCATTTATGAATGGAAGTAAAGGCCTTTAAAATATTAAGCTACAGTTATAAATTTAGTGGTTTAATTTTTTGCCCAAGGACTTTTACTAACAAACTTCCCGAGAATGTAATTTTTATCTATCATATAGATTTAGTTTTAAATATGATGCAACTTAAGCTTTCTTACTCTTCTGACACTTATAAATGTAGTAGTATTTCAGCCACAGTTCTGTAGTGACTACCTTTTATATGTTTAAAATGGAAACTATAAGGCAAATATATTACTCTAGAAAAGGGTTTCACAAGCTTTTTCTGTCAAGTGTCAGTTAATACACATTTCCATACCTGTAGTTCAGATGGTCACAGTTATTCAGTTTTGCCTCTTTATAAAAGTAGTCATGTAGTATATAAATGAATGATCAGTTATGTTTCAATAAAGCTTTATTTACAAAAACAAGTCGTGGGCCATAGGTAGTCCACCAGCCATACCTTGCCAACCTCTGCTTCAGAAGGCCAGACTCAAACATTACAAGTTCCAGGGCTGGAGATGTACTTCAGTGGTAGAGCCCCTGTCTAGCATGTATTCAATCTATGAGTTTGGTCCGTAGCACTAGGGTTTGGGAGAGTTCATGAAATATACTTGTGGGAGGATATGACTACACAGTAGCATCATTTTTCCACTTTGAATATCGTGATATCTTTATGTTTAATTGCAGTGTAAAAAATAGCATTTCATGTTTAGTTCAAATGCAGACTGCCTGCATTTAGACCAGGGCTCTGTCACATCTAGTTGTGTGGCCTTGGGCAAATAAATATGGGGCACATTTTCTACTCATCTTTGAGAAGAGAATGATAGTACTTATCTTACAGGCTAGTTGCAGGAGTGATGTATCTTACCACATGCAAGTCTTCCTCCATTTAAATGATGTCTCTGCACTAAGGAAACAGTTATATGCTAGACACTGTCAGCGTTACCTTGCCGTGTAGTTTCGGTCTACTTCCTCAACACTGTTTCTTAACAGCCAGGGAGGTTCCAGACTGAGGTGCGAACTTGTCCCCCACAAATATCTGGGCTTCTAGGATAACTGCCTTTTTGTTCTCTCACTGATCATGGCAAATTTGAGACCAGCCTGGGGAACTGAGTGAGACCCTGTGTCAGAATAAATCTCAAAGGCTGAGAATGTGCTCAGTAGCGGAGTCCTTGGCGACCCTGCGCAAGGCACTCCCAGGACTGCAGCAGCAATCACAACAGAAAGAGGAGGAGGAAAAGTGGAGGACGCAAAAGCAAAGGGAGGAGAATGAGGAGGGAAGACAGAGGAAAAGGAAGAGGAAAGGGCGTCGTGTACCTGGGAAGGGACCGCGTCATCGTTGAAAGGCCACCTTCTATTTGCCAGCAATCCCTCACGGGGCTGCTGTGGTGGCCCTGCTACAGCCACCCTGTGCTCACCCTGACCGTGGTCTCAAGAAGTAGCTGGAGAGATGGCCATTGCTAGCGTGGTGCTTGTGCACCACCAGTGCTTAATGAGTATTTATTGAATGATCGCCACCTAAGGAAAGCATGTAAACAGCACAACACCCGGAGGATTGAAGTTTTTTGAAAATCGACCCAGATAACTCTGGTGAAAAGAATCTCAAAAGGCAGAGGGCGAGGAATTGGTATTTATTAAGGGTGCTCAGTGGAGGCCGTACTAGGAGGTACAGTGTCTTAGGAGGACCAGTCTGGACCCTGACTGCCTGGGTTTGGATGCAGGGTTTGCCAGGTGCAGCTGTGTGACTCTAGGCAAATAGCTCAACCTTTCTGTGCATAATCGCTTTAATTCTAAAGGAGTGTGGGTGGTGGTGCATGCCTGTAATCCCAACACTCTGGGAACCTGAGGCAGAAGGATTGCAAGTTCAAGCCCAGCCTGGGAAATTTAGCAACTTAGGGAGACCTGGTTTTTAAAAGAAGGTGGGGTAGACTGGTGACGCAGCTTGGTGTGAAAGCCCCAGGTTCAGTCCCTCACACCCGCAATCAGTCAGTCAGTTAATTAAAAGAACCACAACGGTAGCACATCTCTCCCAGGGTGTCTGTGAGAAGAAAGCGTGTAATATGTGTAGCGCTTACAGCAGGGTCTGGCGGGCAGTGAGAGCTGGGTAGGGGCTTGGTATCATTGTTTAGCTTTTCTTTTTTTTTTTTTTTGTGACAGGTCTGACTATGTAAAGGCTGGCTTTGAACTCACTATGTACCCCAGGCTGGCCTCCAACTCACAGCGATCCTCCTGCCTCAGCATCATGAGTGCTGGGATTATAGGTGTGCACCACCATGCCTGGCTATCTAATTATCTTTTCATCTTTCAACACTTTTCCTATTTGATCCTGGAATTTGATGCCAGGCCCATTCCTCCCATCCCCTCTACCCCACTCCCTTCCACTGCTCCTAAACCAGGAAGCTGGCCTTGGGGACATGGCTCTTGGAGGACTGTGCTCCATGCTGCCTACCATCTGAGGACACACCTTGAGTTCCTCCTGCAGAGCTCACAGTGTGAAGGAGGTTGGGGAGGCACCGTAGGAGATACCAGCCCACTGGCCTGGAGCAGTGGGAGAAATGGCTCTATGTGCTGTTCCAAAGCCAGAGCTAACAGCGAGATGATGAACTAGGGTCAGGAAGATCGAAAAGGCATCAGGTTTTGAATGCCCACGTTTGTAGAGGGCATGTAGAGAACCGCTGTGTGCCCTCAGCCTGGGGGACATTTTCTTAAAGCAGTTGTCCTGGGCCCCGAGCCCATCAACACCCACCTCCCCCTGCAGGAGGGGCTGGCGGTAGGCTCCATTTTCCTCCCAAATCTACATAGACATTTCTGCTCCTTTCCAAAAGGGAATTGTCTCAACAGCAAGTGTCTGGGATGATGGAACCCCGGAGCGATCCATGGGGACAGAGTAGGCTTTCCTGAGGGTACCTGTGAGGCTGCAGCTTGATGTGCCTCGGCCTTAGGCAAGAAGATAACCAAGGACCAGACCCGGGTCGGGGGTGGCCAGACATGGACTGTGGCTCTTCTTCCCGCCCCTTCTCTTTCCAGGGAAGAGCCCTGCCTTGGTGACCCCGGCAGCCGTGCCCATCTCCTGTCCAAATCACTGCTTCTCCCCACATCTCCTATGAAAATGCTACCGAAACAGGAGGCAGGGTCTCTGAAAAGGAAATTTAAAAGCTCAGAGACCCCAAATGCCTGCGTATCAAAGAAACCGACAAAACCACCAGATGGGTTTCTAATTCTCCCGGTGCACTGAACCTCTGCGTAGGGAAGAATTTCCCTTCCTCCACTCTGTGCTGGGAGAACGTCCCGACGTGACTGCAGTCTTCTGGGGCGCGGTGGAAAGCAGTGTTTGAACTTACTCATTTAAATTGTGGTAGATAATTCATTGCATGTTAGATATCATTTTAAACATTTTTTCAGTGGATGGCCGGTGGCATGCATGCCATTGTGTAGCCACCAGCACTGTTCACGTGAATGTGACCCTTAATTCTCCCAACACCTGTTTCAGTCCAGGAGCTCCTGTCCAGCCCAGCCTGCCTGGAGGAGAGGGACAGTTTGGGATTTTCATCTACTTAGTTTTGACCACTGATGGCTGTATTTCTTTGGCACAATGTTCTTACCTCTTGAAGCCTCAGGTTTTGTCTACAAAATGGAAACAACGCCCCCTTTCTTAGCATTCCTTGACTAGAACTTAGTCACAGCTTGGGAGCCCCAGAGTCTTCTCATCTCTTTTCCTGTGATGGTGTTAAAATGTTAGCACACAGCATACCCTGGCTTCCTTTCTTTCTCACTGAATCTGCATTTCACAATACTTGGCTTTATCTTTTGTGTACATAACACACAGGCAGGTAGTGCTCACAGAATGATAGTTTTGGGGGTTGGACATGGTGGCCAGAGTCTGGGGTCTTAGCAGTCTGTAAGACCGAGATGTAAGGCCCAGCCCAGCTGCAGCAACTTAGTGACTTAGCTAGAACAGGTCTCAAAAAAAAAAAGAAATAAAAATTAAAAGGGACTGAGATTTTACCTCCAGGTGAAGGCCATGGGTTCTGTCCCTAGTACCAAAAACTAAAGCAAAATTACTAACCACACAGATAGACAAGGAAAGGACAGTTTCTGTAACCCATGAAACTGCCCAGTTACTCCGTCACTTACTAGACATCTACGGGTTAACCCGAGGAACAACAAGACTTAGTATCTGTTGCTTCTTCATATACAGTTTATGAAACTCTGACCCATAAAGGCTGCTTGAAATTTCCATTAGGAGATTTGCACAAGTGGCTGAAGTTAGTCATGCATTCCTGGCCTGAACTCCAGGAAGGGTATCCTTCCTGTGAAAATGATTATGACATGTTAAAATGGGGTAATAGCAGACAGTTCTCCGAGTTGAGGGCAAGGTCTGGAAATGCTCTGTTCACTTTCTCCCTGTTGACTCCTTTCTTTCAGGCAATGCTGCCCATGTGCTGACTTGGAAAATGACTGAGACTGAGCAATTCCAAAACACTGACATTACACTACTGCTTCTCTAGTCTGTGCGGATTCCTTTATTTTTGTAATTGCTGCTGCTTACTCTAAAGCACAAAGTGCATTTTTGGAGGAGGGGGCCCTGAAAAGTAGCAGCGTTACTGGTTCTCCCAGTTGAGCCCCACCTAACATTGCTAGAAGCATAACCTGGCCTCTAAGGTGACTATGCTGAAAATCGCCAGCCTGGTTTATTTAGTTACTTATTCTTTTCATAGCGCTTTGGTGTTGTTAGTGTGGGAGAAAAGGCTGTGGTTTTCTTTGATATTTAAAAGGCAAGCCCTTATATCTCCAAAGCTATTTGCATTCAGTGTGGCAGCCCCTAAAAATGTATGTGGGTTTTTCCTCTGCGATGTTTTCCCTATGCATATTGTTTACATTTATCATACGTTGTTCTTCTCTGTACTTTATATTCACTGTAGCTTCTAGACCGAGCTGGCAACTCCGTCTACCCGAAAAACAAAACCAAATCTAGAAAAGTCAAAAGGACTCTTTTTGAGAGAATATGGAAACAAGGCAAGAGCAGCAGCATGGTGGTAAAAGCTTTTGTGCTGTCATCCGTTGTCAGTTGTCAGTCAAGCTGCACCTCCCCTCACACATTTGCTAATGTGAGAAGAGCTGGCTCTGCTGTTAGCCTGCATTGCTGCAGACTCAAACATCTGGGAGGGTTTTGTGAAACAAATACTTAAAATGACAGAAAAGAACAGAGAAGGGACTGATGTTGTTTGGGAATCACCCTTGCAAAACAGGTTAGCATTTGCATTCCTACTTCCAGTATTTTTACCTGTGGTGATGGGTGTGAGGCCACACATACCTGCAAAGTTTGCTGTGCATACCTAAGACACAGCAAGTTTGGAACAAAGCCCTGTGCCTGCAATTCTGGTACATTGCCACCAGGTGGTGATAATGCATCTTGATTGACGAATGTGAGCCCCTAGGTCCAGGCATCCTTTTATTTTATGTTCTCATCATTTGTGAGGGTGGAGCATGCTACGGATGTTGGGTACACAGCATGAGTTCAGTGAAGTCTTTGTCCTCAAGAAACTGGGGTCTGGTGGTCTGGTGGTCTGGACCTTCTCTTCGATCTTAAAAGCCTGATTGCACCTTATTTATGATAATGAATTTTAATTAAAACATCTCTGTCTTCTCATGTTCCAGATTTAATAAGGATAAGGAAAACACTTTAGATTCATACATGTATTTTTATTTATTAACCTTTTTCTCTTCACACTTTAGATCATATGGCATTGTCTGTGCCTCTCTTACACACACACACACACACACACACACACACACACACACACACACACACTGAGACACATATATTAGTCCCCTCTGGAGCCAAGCTGAAGCACCTAGCTGGTTACATCCTCTGTTAGCTGCTTTCTCGAGGAATTGCGCCTTGGGGTACTTTGGCCCCTTGGAATCCCTCTTTCTCTGTAGCGCTGAGCTCCCATCTCTCTGGACCCTAACTCTCCTCTTTTCATTTCCCCTCCTCAGCCTTTTCACTTGCTCACCAGGAAGGAGCAACAGAGTTGGAATCAGGCCTCAGTATCCCCAAGTGGTCTTTCTTGGTCCCAAGAAGGAGGATCTTCCAGTTATAGGAGCCCTGGGCATTTGTCTAGGAGCAAGGGGGCCTCTCGCCCCCTCCTCCAGCCTGGAGCCCCCTGACCTATGCAATCAGCACCTGCTCACGTGCCCTCCCTGGTAGCACTTGGCAGGATGCAGACAGCCCTCCAGGGAGACCGAGTCACCCAGGGGGCCTGAAGGGACCTTCATCCTTACCATGGAACATTTACAGCAGAAAGTCATCTTATTTTAAGATTAAATTGTTTGCTTAAAAGCTGTCTGGGGTTGTCATAAAACCTTTTTACAGTGTTGATTCTGATTGCACAAGTGGGCTGGGTGTCAGTGGTTTAGTTTTCTTCTCTTACCCCCTTGCCCAATACTACTCTTCAGAGAACAAAATAATTCCTCAGATGTATTAAAAAGCTACACTAGTGACATTGAACAACATGCAGAAGTTTCTCCATTTCCCGCAACATTTGCATAAAACCCCTAAATAAAGAGACTAGGTGTGCAGTGTATAGAGCAGTGACCAGGTGTGCATATTGTTGCCACCTCAGCATAGCATGGGGAGCTCTGTGTCCAAGCACTTGGGGGAGAGATGCCCTTGTGGGCTGCTTAGTGCAGCCCCTGCTCAGACCAGCACAGTGCTTGCTGCGGCCACATCTGTGTGTCCTGAGCTCTCTCCCAGCCTGTGGGAAAGTCGAGGCAGACAGAAAGGCCGCAGATGGCCTGCATCAGTGGTGCTCGGCCCTTTCCAGTTCTGTGATTCCCTCGTCTCTGTTTTCTGTCCTTGATGCCCTTTCGTATCTGTTGAAGACGTGTGCAAATACAAAGTCAGGCCAAGTTAAATAATCTCGTGAAATAACTGAGGGATTTATTAGTTAGAGTATTTATCTACTTAAAAAAAAGGTTAATAGTCATTTCAAGCTTACTGCAACCAATAAAAAGGCTAACGAGATAATGCTTTACATACGTTATCTTATGTAACATTCCAAAAGTTCTATCAGATTGGTCTGATTATCATTGCTGTTGTGTAAACTGGGGTTCAGGAAGGTTAAGAAAGTTAACCTGAGGTCACACAGGTAAGGTGTGGGTAATCTGGAGCTTATACCACCATGTCTTGGGTCCCTTGGGTCAGTACTCTAAATGAATAGAGATTTTCAAAATAAAAGTCCAAACCATCTCCTGATTATAGCTGCTTCCTTAAAGAGGAAATAATGCATACAGCTGCTGCCTACTCTTAGCAGCCATTGGAACGGGGCCCTCCCCAGGCATCATGTTTACGGCTGGGCGCCATCCCTGGATGGGGTTCTCCCCTGCAGCAAGCCCTGTGGTGTTGAGAGCCAAAGTGGATCTGTGAGACACCAGCCACAACGTGTCTAAGCAGCTGGGAGAAGCCCCTCTTCATTTTTGTCACCATCAGTGACTCTAAAGAGGCCCAAGCCCTTCCCTTCCCCTCTGAGTGAAGAGAGGGCTTTGCATGGATGAACAAAAAGTTTGTGTTCTAAAGATCAGTTATGTAAAAGAGCAACAAATAAATCAGTGTGTGGAGCTTCACAGACTACAAAACATGCTCACCGATGGCAGCTTCTGATTTCCACCACAACCGTATCAACTAAGCATGTGTTAATGTTATACTCAGTCCAGTTTTTTAGATGAGGAAATGGCAGCTGAAAGTCTTATGGTCAGCCTGGAGACGTGCAGCTATAATTAAGATTTGATCTTGGGTTTTCTTACCTCAGATCCGGTAAGTAAGGTAGCCAGGTAAAGTCCACCTCAATTTGAATTTCAAATACACACCAAAATTTAGGGCAAAAAATGTATCTCATGCAGTATTTGGAATCTCCACTTAAAAAAAATACTGTGTGGGGCATGTTGCTACTAAGGAATTGTTTGTTTGCTGTTTCTGTGAGTGTAAGTGGGCATCCTGTATTGTTACTTGCCAGATCAGGTCCTTAGATTTGGTGCCCTTTTATTTCTGCCCAATCTTCCCTCAGCTGTGATAACATTCTGTATTTCTGTAATTTCTGAGAAATCTTTACCTTTGAACTTCTCGGTATTAAACACTTGCCACCTGCTGAAAGTTTTGTGACTTTATTGCATGTCCCTACCACCACCCTGAAAGTTTGGGTATAATTAATGTCCCTTTCCAGATTAAAACTCCTAGCCTCAAAAAACTTAAGCACCCTGGCCCAAAACTTCATGAGTCAAAGTGGATTGGAACCCAGTCCCCTATGTGTGCTGTAGAGGCCATTTATTACTATGTACCCTCTAAATTTTTTTTTAAATGAGAGGATGATGTTGATAATAAGTCAAAGGACATGGGGCCAGGGATACAGCTCAGTGGCACAGCACCTACCTCGGGAGTGAGAGGTTCTGAGTTTGATTCCCATTACCAAAAAAAGGGCATCAGGTTCCTCAAGAGGAAACATTGGGCATTGGGCTCCTTTAAAAAAGAATCTTTCACAACACCCAGCAGAGTGTTTGCTCTGTAGAGGGCCCTCAGTGTAGACTTGTTTGTTAAGTGATGTGCTTTGAAAGCAAGAAGAGAGAGAGACAGACAGAGAGGGAGAGAAGGTTGGACTGTGTCATTTACCCATCCATTTTGCCCTGGAAGTCTTTTAAATTTTGTCAGAATCATAAACTGTGTTTCAAAACATGAAGATAAATTGCCCCCTCCCGGCACACACGTCTTACGAAGGGACATAATTCATCTGAAAGGTTTATCGCCCTTGTGTCACTGTGAAGTGCCCTGTTCTCCTTTTATAACCCATCACCCGGGGGACAGTGGAAACTGGCGGGAGGCAGATCCCACGGGCGAAGCCTGTGGAATGTGATGCTGTGAGGCCCCCACCCTCCTGTTCACACAATACTTTTATCCTGTAATCACAGCCTGCGGGAGACAAAATAACAATTCATCTGGAAAATGAGATTAACTCATTTAAGTTAAGCAGTGATCACAGAGAGCAGCTTGTTGGAGTCACTGGCTGCAGGAGAGCCTGCACAAGGCTGCCACCCCATACAGAGGCCTGGGGTGACATGCCAGCCCGCCGTAGTCCCCAGGCCCCGTGGGCGTCAGCCTTGGAGAAGGGGACAGCACCCAGGGATTCTGGTCCTCTCAGACACGGTCGCTCTCACCTGATGAAGACCCTCTGTCTTCTGTTCATCAGACTGCCTTCCAAATGCTGGCATTGCCAAGAGCTTCCTAGCTGGACATGCTGTGGATGACAACATCTCAGGCCTCATCACAAGCAAGTAAAAGCAGTTACCTACCTATTTCTGGGTTGCCACCTCGTGCAGGATTTGCTCCCTGTCAAGCCTCTTGTTCCAAAATTGTTTTCCTTATGTGTCGGCCAGAGGAGGCTGCGTGCCTTGTGCCATGTCCTGGCTGTCCTTGCTCTGGCAGTCACAGTCCTCCCTGTGGCAGGGCCCCCAAGCTGACCAGCTCACCTTTCCCACTTGGGGTGCTAAGGGCACATTTCTCTTCCGCAACTAAGTGCCCCTCAGGTCACTGGATGGGGGATCTGTGCTTTTTAAAGAGACTGGGCCAGAAATGGCTTTGAGAATCACCAAATTACGCTCATAACAGAATGCCGGGATCTGTGCTTGTCATAGCTTTGTGTTCCGCACACCAGATGCCGCTTCTAGCCACCCCTTGCACCCAGTGCAACCCCCCTCCAAGCCTTTGCAGTACTCACTTTGCAGCATTGGCCGCATGGGTACACATAAGCGCAGGCTCCTTCTCTGGGTGCAAATGAAGGTAACGGACCTCAGAGTACATTTCTCCCCACTCTGGACATTTTTATTTTCTGTTTGTTCATTTGCTAATACCTGGGCCATAAATAAATATATATATATATATATATATATATATATATATATATATATATATTGTCTTGAGGCCTGATGTCAGGACCTAATGACTACTCATCAGAACTTTTTGAAAGTGAAGATCGTAAGTCACCATGATAGATTATCCAATCCAGTCTCTTTCAAATCAACTGCCTAAAAAGGCAAGCCCTTCCCAGAGTCCGCTCTGTGTCCGCTGATCTAACTCTGTATGGTAAAGAAGCAGAGATAACATGAAGCCCTCCACTGCACTTTATGTAAATTGTTAGAAGGTGATACTGATGTGGATATACAAGGCATGATCAAAATATACAGTGAATGCTTAAAAATGTAAAATGTGTTATCATAAAAGGTGTACTGCCATTAATCCTCAGAATCTTTCCCCTCACTTAGAACACACCTGTGCCTTCATTTCTGCCACTTTGTGAAGTAGCTTGGAAGTCCTCTTTTGTGATTACCAGGTGTGTTCAAAAATACAGAGAAGACCTCCATTCAGCACCATCCAAGGAAAAGAAAGGATCATAAAGAATTATGTGTCCTCATCCACTTTATTCACCAGGTTTGGCCCTGGGTGACTTCTGACTCTTCCCCAAAGTCACAATAATCATGAAAGGTAAAGATTTGAATTGATTCAAACCTCAAGGCAGCCGTGAGAGCACAGCTAAAGACACCCAGGTGAAATCAGACTTCCAGAAACTCAGGAAGTGGCAGGAGTGACGGGGTAAGTGTGTTCTCAGGGAGCAGATTTGACACAGACTAATAGGAATGTGTCTTTTATTGTAACATTTTTTAAAAAATTTAAACATTCACTGTACTTTTTCATCATTGCTCGGGGGTATGTGTGTGTTATGTGTGTGTGTGTGTGTGTGTGTGTGTGTGTGTATGTGTGTGTGGATGTGTGGATGTGTGTGTCTTAGTTACTTTTCCTGCATTGCTGATACAAAATAAACCAACACCCAAAGTTAAAGGGGGAAAGATTTACTTAGCTCACACTTTGTAGAGGCCTCAGTGAATAATCGGCTGGCTCCAAGGCAGGGTGGCACATGACCGAGGGGCAACTGTTCATAGCAGCAGAAGACAGCAAAAGCAGCAGATGAGGAAGTGAGATAAGCCTCTTTCTGTCCTTTATATTGTAGGCAGTGTTCTGGGATTGATTCAGCCACCTCCAAAAGAAAAACCCTATGTGTTCGTGAGGCTTTGTGGGAACATCTAGACACAAACCATAACAATGTATATCTTAAAAGTTACCGTTTTTCTGATTTGACAAATTAAGTATTTCTGTGACTTGTTCAATAATAGCCTGGCTGGATATTTGTTCAACAGATGTGAGTAAGATATACAGATCTAGCCATTATGTGTGCTTTGGAGGGAATCTTTAAGACTAGGTAGGTAGCTAAAGCCATTTATACTTTGGTGGAATATTTAACATTTTTGGTGAATCCATCAACCAGCAAGACTAAAAATTGTAGTGCATGTAGCCATTCAAGACATATAATTTGAAAGACCAGCCCCTGGGATCTTGGTGATTAAAGTGTGAACAGATCACAGAATGATAAACCTGAAGATTTAAAAATGTGTTTTTATGGGGCCAACCCTATGTAACACTGTCTGATAAATGTATTTAAGATGAAGAGACCAAGGAAAGCATTTTCCATAAAGAGATGCAGCACATTTGGCAAATACAGATTCCTTCAGGTTCCCGTGTTAGCCTTCAACTCTGAGAACTGATCAACTTTAAAGAGCGAGCCCACTAGAGATGCTGCTCCAAAGGCAGCTCCCCACATACTCCCACTATAAACACATGGGGATTGATCTCAATTATTCTGTAAATATCTCTTACAAATTCCCTCTATGCATGCACCATTTTTAAATTAATCCAAAATCAGAACTAAGTTCTTAGAACAGGAAAGAGCAGGTGTTCTAGAAGCTGCCATCTCAGATATTAAATCTGAGGTCCCACCCTATGAGCTGGCTGCATGAAGAAGCCTGAGCATCTCCCTGCTGTGGGTTGCCAGGGCTCCAGGGTTCCTATGTCTTAGGTGATAAAGGCTCTGCTGAGATGTGAGAAAGTAACAAGCCAAGTGTGCCTGACTGGGAAACATTGTGTAGATTGGGAAAAACTTAAGCCACATAGCATCCAAATGCAGTGCGTGAGCTTGTTTTCATTTAAATTTCAAGAACCTGCTATCAAAAACATTTTCCTGAAAAAACTGTGGAATTTAAATATGAACTAAGAAATAGATGATAATAAGAAAGTATTGTTCATATAAGTATAGTAGTATTTTAAATAAAATTGGTTTAGGGTAAAGTTGAAAAATCTACGAGTGAGATGGTAGAATGCCTATGATTTCTTTTAATAAATCTAGAAAACAAATAGTTGAATGACAGGAGAAATAATTGAAGGTTAGAAGATGTTGATAATGATGGGCTGACTTAAATGGGTTCATTTAAATTTCTCCATTTCAGGGTGTGTTGGAAAGTTTCTGTAATAAAATGCTCTCTAGAAGCATCAAGAAATTGACCGCCAAAAACGGAGTCAGAAATAGCCAGAGCTGTACACCAGAGCTTTCAGACAGAGCATGGCGTGAGCTGGTGAGATAGTTGTTAGTAACTGGACCAGCAAAGGTCTGCTTTCCTTTTTTTTTTTTTTTTTAATTTTAAAGATAGAAAGAAAAAAACAATAAAAACAATACAGAATTGCAAAAGAAGATGATAGGAAATTAACAATGATTATTATATTTGCATATTTTCATCTTCAAAGTAGTTGCTCAGATTATCGGATACAGATCTGCAATATTGATCAAACAGTATAAGCACTAACTGTTCCTTTCAGCAAACTAATAGAAATTAGTAGCCCTTTTTGAAGATGTTATTATGTGGCATCATTTATAGGCTGAATTGTGTCCCCCCCCATTCATATGTTGAAGCACTAAATTCAGGGCTTTAGAATGGCTGTTTGGAGACAGGTCCTAAATCATTGAGTAAGCTAAAATGAGGCCATTAGGGGGCCCCTAGCTGTGTCCCACTGAGGTCTCACTGTGGCTTGCATGGGCACTGACTGCACAAACTCATGTCCTCAAGAAACAGTGCTTTTAAAGGGAGGTTGGACCGTGGGGTGCTGCACTCTTCAGTGGATTTATCCAGCAGTGAGTCTGGTGGTTGAGTGTGGTGCTGGGAAGTGGGGCTTGAGTGGAAGAGGCAGCTGCGTGGGGGCGGGACCTGGAAGGGTGCGTCTGCCCAGGCCCTCCCTTTGCTCTCTGCTTCCCAGCCGCCACAGTGTGAGACGTTTTCCTGCACAGCAGGCCTGTCTGCCACGCTGTTTCTCCCTTGGAGCCCACCAACCATGGCCTGAACCCTCTGAAACTGTGATCCCAAATAACCCCCTCCTCCTTTAAGTTGTGCACACCAGATATTGCGTGTTGGTAATGTGAAGGTCTCCAATGCAGGTCCTGAGAAGTAAAGGGAATTTGAACACACTGAGAGTCACAAGGGATGTACATATCAGGAGGAAAGGCAACCGCCAGCAAACTTAGACAGGAGACACCAGAAGCAACAAGCCCTCCTGACACCTTGGTCTTGGGCTTCCGGCCTCTGTAACCTTGAGACAATAAATTTTAGTTGCTCAGAGCACCTACCCTGTAGTATTCATTGTGATAGTCCCAGCAGTGGTATTAATGCAGACCTGTTTTGCGGAAATAAATACTTGGGCAGCATCCTGATTTGAAAACATGCTGTGGTGATGGAACAGAAAGACTAAGCCTGCCTGTGGCCTTGACTCAGAGCTGGTGCACACTCGGTTTCTTTTCTATAACTTTGACCTTGGTGGGATGGGAAAGAAGCAGAGGAAAGAAGACAAGATACTAACTTTCAGAGTTTGGACAACCCCAAAACTTCCTATGAAGGCTCCTTCTAGAGTGAGTTCTTCTCAAGTTCTTATGTTTAGTAAATGTTAGCTATGGCCTCATGTGTTGCACAGACATGTCCTGCTGGCCTTCCGCATTCAGTGTGACAAGGAGTCAGTTACTGAGTGCTGACCACGGAGACCCCTGGCGTTGAGAAGCAGCTGGGCAGGTTTGAGGTGCTGACAAAGGGGATGGCACAGGGGATGCTACAGTAAGTATGAGGGGAGATTCGAGGCGGAGGGTGAGAGGAATGGATGGGCCTAATCCCACAGAGCCTTGAAAACCATGGTATGGATTGGAGATTTCACCCTAGTTGCTGCTGCGTGGTTTCAAGCCAGAAGAGACTGTCATGGTATGGGATGATCTGATAGAATGTATAATGTAAAGTATTTGAAAAGATAGATGGTATGGCATGACATGATTCATCAGGCCTCATGCAAACTCCACAACCACCAGATAGAGAGTAGATTGTCCTGGATTAAAGTTGAAAACATACAAACCAGTTACGTGGTTTATCCGTGAGGACAGGGTTCCACTGCAAGTTATAGAAAACAAAAGTGAAATTAACTCTGTCAAATAGGGCTTTGTCTTCTCTTGCTTAACGGGAATCCCGCTGGGGGAATTGTTGCTGATATTAGTACAGCTGGCTCAGCACCTCCACACTTGTCAGAGTTGTGGGTCACCAACCCTGTGATGCTCTGGGTTGCTTTTCTGTGCTCTTAGGTGGCCACCACAGCACTCATGTGCCACTCAGGTTCAAGGTGGGAAGAAGAGGTACATGCCACCCACTGGGTCTGACCTGCAGTTGACTTTGGGGTATGTATGAATGGCACAGTCTTTGTCGGTGACCACTGAGCTTCCAGGAATGCAGGTAAAGTGGACAGGAGCCTTTCAGGGTTTGGAAGGACATTGAGAGTGGCTGGTAGCACCACCAACCAAAGTGCCCACCCAAGGAGGTTTGAGTTAGAAATCATGGAGGTCCCAGCACACATTCTAATAATTATCATCATTAAGAATGTCTATAGGAAAGGAAAGAAGGAAAAATCAGGTAATCACGTTAAAATGAGGTCATTTGAATGGGTACTAATCCAGGATGACTAGTACCCTATGGTAAGGAGAAATATGGACCCAGAGACAGATAGAGATATAAGGAAGATGATGTGCAGAGACCCAGGTAACACTGTGAAGACAGAGGCAGAGACCAGGATTGTGTTGCCATTGACTGTGGGACTCTGGGGCCACCTGGAACTGAAGAGTCAAGGAAATTTCCCTTTGAGCCTGTGTAGGGAACAGTCTTCCCACTACCTCTGTTTACAACTTCTGGACTCTGCAGCTGTGAAACACCACATGTGTGCAGTCCAAGCCTCCTGGTCTGTAATACTAGTTTATAGCAGCCCTAGGAACTAGTCCACCTGCTCACTCCTGCTTGTACTTCAAGACTAGTGGGATTTCATGTAGGAAGCTTCCTGTGTCACTTGTTACAGGTGTGCCCCAATACCCTGTGTTAGGTGAAGTCCCCTCTTTTGGGTCCTTATGCTACCCTGCACATGTCTCCATGCCAGGCTCTTCATACTCCCTGCTGGCAATGCTTTGTTTTGAGAGAATCTTCATCCCTATACACTGCTCTTTCGGTGACATGGCAGAATCCATAGGACCCTGTATTAGCCGGCTTTCCATCACTGTAACAAAATACCTGAGATGATCAGTCTATGACAGAAAGTCTTATTTTGGCTCACAATTTTGAAAATTTCTGTCCAATTGGCCCTATTGTTTTTATGCCTTTGACGATGAAACAGGTCATGGTAAGAACATGTAGTGAAGAAGCTTCCCACTCATAGTGGCCAAGGAGCAAAAGAGAGACAGAAAGGGTCAGGGCCCCAGTGTCCCTTTCAAAGGTATATCCTCATGTCGTAACTTCCTCCCAGCAGGCCCCATCTCTTAAAGACTCTGCTGCCTTCCGAAAGCACCATAGGGTAGCAACCATGATCAAGCCAAAGGCACACGGGTGTTTGGGGGACACTGATCCAGAGCATCACAGAATGCTTCATAGAGGCTTCCTGGCAGGTGTGGAAGAGAGAAAAGTGCCCCTTTCCAAACTACGGGGCCTTCCTCACGGTGCTGGATGCGGCAAACTCCACAGCATCTTGTCTGCGGCCTCAGTTTATATTCCCAACCCTTCTAGGGGGAAGTTCTCTCCTTGGCCAGATTTCCTTTACCTGATCTCATCAGCTTCCTCTTCATCCTCTTATTTTCAGTTTTAGGAGGCGCCATCTTGCCTTTTTCTGCCAGATCAGAGGGTAGTGGGGGCCAGAAGGGTCTCCGCTGCAAATGGGGCTCATAACACCTGCCACAGGTGTTCCTGAAGCTGACGGGTGGTAACATCTGCTGTGAAATGTGTAAAACACTGGGCATCTTGTGGCAGTCCCAGTTATCATGACCAGAGTGACCTAGGCACTGACTATAGGCTGTGTTAAAGTGGAGTCTTTGCTACAGTCTAGTCTGTGCCCCAGACCTTGTATTAACCCAAACTATGCCATTAGTAAATATGGGTGTGAATTTTTTTTTTCAATTCAGTTTCATTTGAATCAGTTCAGTAGACACTGCTAAATTGAAATATACCAACAGAGAGATTTAGAGCTTAGTAGCCTATTGTAGCAAACAGCATAATTGCAGCAAATGTAGAAGCTGAGGTAATATAATTAAATGATGTAATATAATCTTACTGATGTTACACTATATATTTATTTACTTATACAGCATAAGCTCCTTGCCTGTCTTGCTCATTACTGCATCTGTACTACCTTTTGAGCTGTTTTTGGCTCTTGGTAAGTGGTCAACAAATGTATATTAAGTTTTTGGATTGATAGGAATTCAGTGTTCACAGGTGCTGCTGTGTCTGATGATGGACAGGGAAATTTTCCTGAAGAAGGAGATAATTGAGTGGGATTCTGATAGCCATGTGGAAGTCCCCTCAGACATTCTGAGAATGTAAAATAGAAGGAAAGAGGAATTTTTCAGAAAGAGGCACTGAAGACCAAGACAAATGTCGTCTCTTGTTTGGATACTGCCAAGGAAGAACTAGTGGAGGATTGGGTGCACAGTATTCTTCCTCCCCATCTCTTGTATTTTCCACCTCTTTGGTGATAGGAAACTGCACGCTACTTTGAAACCTATGGAGAACATAGTGGGAGGAACACCAAGTGTCTTCGTGTAAATACACACACTCTCCATGCAGTTGATTTAATGGTGCCTAAATGACAATGTTAATAAAAATCATTTTTGTTCTGGAAAGCACAATAGTATTAGCCTAACAAATGCTATTTGCAAATGCTATTTGCATTATGGAAAGGGATTTCAAGTAAGGGATTTTAGTGGTTATCTTTTCGCCTCCACAGTTATTTATAGAGAAAGTATGGGCCATTGCTTGTTTATGGTATCTCTTTTTTATGGATGCCCAAGTTATTATTTTTTATTGGTTTGGATACTTATTTTGCACATTTGTAGACAATTATGTAGTTATGCAGCTGCTGTACCAAAGAGGCCATATACATTTCCAAGTGAGGAGAAAACTCCACAAGGGACTTTCACTCACTGGAAACATCATAAAAGAATTATTGTGGTTCAAAAAAAAAAAAACAAAAAACCCAAAAGTTACCATTGGCTTTTACAGTAGTGGGAGCTAAACGAATTTAATACTTTTTGCTAACTTGAGAGTTGGAGTCAAACTTCACAACTAGCTGTGAAGTTACCGCCCAATACCCACATTTGAATGGAAGACATGCTGGTCGGCAAAAATTGATCAGCCAGTCAGAAAAGCATGTCTCTTAATAAACTACTCTGTCGATCCGTTTTGCGTGTCTCTTCATCTCCTGATGGGAAATCTATCTATATATCACAGAAGTATTCATTAAGGTACCAGATACTTATTTAGTCCCTAATATGTGCCAGAATTATGCTGCTGCTTCATGTGGGAGAGAGATGAGTAAGGACATTGTTAGGACTATAGAGACGGAGGAGAAGAGTGGGGTAGGGTGGTAGAACCGATTCTTCTGCTGGTGAAAAAGCATCGGGGCTTCTGGAGTAACCATTAATTCATTAAAAATATCTGCAAGGTTCCAGGCACTGCGTTCCCGAAGTGTGTGGATATATGCACCAGCAGAATTCTCATTAGCAGACATGAAGGGTACTGGTGAAGATTATAGGACCCATGACATGTACTTTGTCTCAAGTCCAAGGCTATCTTGTCTGTGGGGTTGTGGGTAATCACTAGCTTCTCAAAGCCTTTTTCTAGTCTGATGTGTGTGTTCACAGAGGCAGTAATGCACATAATGTATTGTGCACCTTGCCTGGCACCTGGTGATGGACACGATGTAGGCGATGGTGGCCGCATGGTTGTATCAGAGGAAACAAAAATCAGAAGATCCCAAGTTGGCCTTGAAGGAATGCGGTTTTGGGAGAGACAGTCATATGCATACCAAAAAGTCTGTAGATGTTAAAAGACATCCAAGGAATGGTGTCAAGATGAAATGCCAATGTGTGACGGACATGTGTACTTGAGATTAAGGAAAGAAAAGGGATTTTAAAATATGAATTTAAAAAAAATAATGAAATTCCCCAGACACATTGAAAGGGCATTTTGAAATATGCATCTTTATTCAAGTAAGTTAGTTTGTTCTATCTTACACTGGTTTATATTTATATGTAATTTCCTCCTCTGAGGTGTATTAGTAACATTTATAATTTAGCAAATAGAAAATACCACTTAGCTTTAAACAGCAGCAAGTTAAGAATGAATTTGTAGCCAGGAGCATTATCTGTTTCTCTTAGTACAACATGCACCAATGAAAAACAAAACAAAACAAACAAATCAAGGAAAGAAACAAACCCCCAGCAATTTTTTGTGATACCTTTCTGCAAAATATTTATTTCTTCCACTTTGCAGTTTTATTCATTTTAAGCACGATTTCACCAAAGTATATACTCTAAGCTAGTCTCAATTCAATTTAAAGTGAAAGGTTTTTTGAGTTTAGATAATTTACATATAAAAGCGTTACTGTACGTTTTATAAAATGACTGTGTTCTGAAAACAACGATTTCAATTTAATTGTATTGTTATTCTGCAAGTTGAAATGCCTCCCTCTTGCTTCTTGGTCTTACAAACAATATTCCTGCTTGTCCTAATTTTAAATTGTTAGTGTTTGAAAATGGATATGCATCTTTCAGACCCGAGCAGTATGACTTCGGGCCCACTGTGATTTGTCTGATAGACTTGAAGATTGTCTGTGTGTGTGTGTGTGTGTGTGTGTGTGAGACAGAGAGAATCTTAATAATAATCTGAGCAGACAGGTATATAGCTCTTCTTGAATTATTTTCTTTCTTCTCCCAAGAAATTTTGTTTGCCAGTGGGCATATCTGTTACAACAAAAACAAATTCATACCTTATTTTGTTTCAAAATATGCAATATACTTCCCCCTTTCTTTTTTCTTTTGTTTTCTTTTTTTCTTTTCTTTTTTCTAACATCACTGTTGTTCTGGAAAAGTCCTTAGGAACCCAGCATTCCACCTCAGGGTCTTATATCATAAAGTGTCTTTGAGAAATGCAGCCAGATGTTTAGGATTTCTGACCACTGTATTTGTCCTAGGAAGTCTGCCAATGTTTCAGATTCTTGACCCTTGAATTGAATATGAGGCTCTGACTCTATAAAAGAAAACACCGGAGTTTTATGATTCCGCATGCTTGGGTTTCACTATAAATTTCCACTGGTCTCTGCTTGTTTGTCTCTTCCAGAGTTCAGGGCTGTTTCCCAACTCCATTATACACTCAGCGTCCAAATGGCTTCCTCCACGAGCACATTTGATAATTTCTTGGGGAGAAAATAAACATCTGTTGAAAGAGGAATGATAAAGCTACATTAAAATCAATTTGGCCCTAACCAAAAGATAAGTACACCCTCATCTCCAGAATGCAACCCACAGCTCATTCCTGAAGGCACACAACTGTCAGGACCCTGTTAGGACTGCACCCAGATGCAAATGCCTCCCTTTCAGCATTTGTATTTATTATTGCCAGCTCCACACAGTATCAGCCTTGCTATGAAGGCTGTTATTGGCGATCACATGGATATATACAAGGGCTGATAAAAAAATATAGCGTGAGTTTAATTTTTTAAAATTATAATAAAAGACATGTTGGCATTGATTCCCATCAAAATGCTCTCGCTTGCTTAGGACAGTCTTATGCCGTCTTTCTCATCGCCTTCTGATGCAGGTCTGAAAGTCCTCTTTCGGGAGTGTCTTTACAAAGTATGATCAGAAATACTGTGTGTGCCGCTGCCAAGTGCCATCTGGTGGAAAGGCAGCTCATAAAAAATATTAAAGTGTGTCCTTACCTACCTTATTCACTGGATGTGTTACACTGTGATAGCTGGCTCTTCCTCAGTGTAAAAAAAATGACCATGGAGAGTAAACATTTTTAATGGATTCAGGAGATTGAGGCAGCCATGACTACTAAAGACATTCATATTTATACGAATCTTTTCATGCATAATCTCCATAAGATCTTGATTTGTGTACCACAATTGGCAATGTCATAAATATATTATAGACCATTAGGTTTCTACATTATCTTTAATTGATATATTCTGTGGTAATCTAGAAAAAAAAAGAACTTTTCCATGATGAAAACAATGAATAATTTCTTTGCAATGCTATATTTCCCCTTCCTTCTTTAGGCTTTAAAGATATCACAATACCATTTACATTTACTTATGAATTCTTATGTGGTGATAACATTATTATTAGTAGTAGTAGTAGTAGTATTCAAAGAGATTTAAGACAGGTAGTATTCAGCTATTGGGCAATGTGTTTTCCAAGGAAGAAAAGAAAATCCAAGGGTTTTCTTTTCTTCAAAAATCGTAAGTGTTAAGTTTAGAACAGTCTGAGCCACTTGTTTTAGAAATGTTCCTTACGAAAAGAGAAAGAGCCTGTGCCATGAAACCTAATTCTGCTACTTACTGGCTGCATGGCCAGAGAAAGAGCTTAACCTCTCTGAAGCTTTTTGGAAATGTTGAGTGACTAATGTCATGGCCCCAGAGTTCCTCTAGGAGCTGGGGTAGAGAAGATGTCTGTCCTGTGCATGACAGGGGCTCCAAAGATGCCCCCTCCTTTCCCACCATAAAGTGGCCCCTATGTTCTGTCCAGATGAGCGACCTGTGGAGCAAGTAGACACACGTAGAGACCCTGCATCAATGATCTGTACTTATCTCCCCACAATCTGCAGAAACCCAGCTTTGTCTCTGATTGCCCTTCGCTGCTTGGGCCCGCTATAGAGCTGTTTATGTAAACTATGAAATAAATTAGGATCCAAACCATTTCCCCCCTCAAAGGCAGCATTTTGAACATTTAAAGAAAATCAGTGTCATGTCTTCCTTTGCACACCTTGACAAGGTTCACATCCAGGCACCTCTGGTCCCAGAGGAAATTGAGGAGGGCCCCCAGTGCATAGCTTGCTTCCTATCTGTCCAAGAGAGGAACTGGGATGTGTTGTGAGCAGTGTCCGCAGCTCTGGGTGTCAGTCCTGCACCTGGCACTTAACTATTGCCAGATGTGACTATAAACAAATTTACTTAGCCCTCTAGGTCTCTGTGTCCTCATTTGTAACATGGAAATGTCTGAGGACATTTCCATGGTAGAGAAAATATCCAAACAGTGAAAGCTGGGAGGTAGAGGGAGAGTAGTCGAGCCCTTGGTGTTGTTCCTGCCACCTGGGAAGCATCGGGGGCAGCCATGGGGGTTGGCATTGTATTTTATTGCATAGAGTGAGGCAGGAGCACACAGTGTTTGCAGGAGCTGGATTATATATATATGGTGATTCCAAGGGGCTGACAGCTGGTGAACACGCTAGAAGGACTAAAAGGAGTGGCCGAGGGAGCAAAAGTTAAGTGAATTGCAAGAGAGAAGGGGATAGAAAAGGGAGAAAATGATGCAAGGAAGCCGTGGATTGTATGGACCTGGACTGTAGCAGACTAAATCTGCGATGCTTAGGAGCAAACAAGGAAGAACAAACGCAAAAGAAAGCCAGTAGATTCAACCACTTCTCATCCCCTCTGCTGTGAGCAGAAGTGGCGAGCAGGGCATTTTCCTGATTGCCAAGCCTTTTTAGCAGCCACAGAATCTTTACTTTCCTCTTTAGAGTCTAAGTTTACCCTGCAGAAACATAGTGGGATGATGTGAGAAGCTTTTGCAAAGTCTCAGCACTGTTTCTCGTCCCTGGAATCAAGGTTTCCCTACCAAGGACTTAGACAGGAGACCTGGGGCATGGCGGCATGCCGGATCACTCCAAGTGGACATCAGGCCCCAACATTTCTCTCCTTCTGGTTTCAACTTCTTTTCTTGCTTCTCCCTCGTTCCGCACTCCTCTTCCTCCCTCTCCACTGTGGCTGTGGCACCAGGCTCTGTGCTGAGCTGGCCTTGGAGGTCCCACTGGGTAAGCCTGCTGGTGGCTCCTTGCTTTCCCACTCTGCCAAGGTCAAACAGAACTTGCTCTTTCTTCTTGTATCAAAGAAGCTATTGCTATAACAGATAACCCCTGAATTTCAGTAATTACACATTTAATCCTTGTTACAATCTGGATTTATTTATAGCGTTACATACGTTCTCATGTGGGTGATTCTTGGATTTAAACTTCATCTACCTGGTGGCTTTGGCACTCATTCCCCAGCACCGCCATGACACACTCTATCCAGACCAACTAGGAGAGGGCAAGGACATGTGGAACCACGGGGGTCTTCTTCACATTCATTCCCTGGGCACGAATTCAATCCATCCACAAAGCACAGGAAAATGACTTCAGTGACAGTCTAGCCAGTTCCCCCAGCACCCCCAGGTCTGGATCTTACCCCTTCATTTATAATCTGTAATTAAATCTTTAACAAGTGCCTGTCACTCATCGAGGCCTCTTCTGGGGGCTCTGGTTATTGGCAATGAAGAAAGTCCCAGTTGATCAAATATAGTCTATGGATCCTACTATCTCATTGATTAACTAGCAGCTTAGATCTTTCACTGTGTTCTATGAAAACGAGAGTTTTCATTGACATGATGTGTAGCACTGCCTAAGCATAACCATTCATTTCTTCCTTAATTGGTACTTGTCCTCTTTCCAGAAGTTAAGACAATCTTGGTTCATTGTATCCCTTGAACATCACCATTATGATACATTTTCAAGTTCTCTGCCTCTCTTAGTAGAGCAGGTCAGTGCCCCTTGGTCTGGGGACTCTGGGAAAACAGATCCCACTTATGTGACATCCTTTCCTGGAAAGACAAAAGTCCCCAGAGCTGGGAAAGTATTTCCATGCAGTTTCTTCTTAGTTTACATCAAAATCATCTCATCGCCCTTGGGATTGAAAATCACACTCTGTAAGCTCTGAGTAAATATTGTGCAGCCATTTTCTGCAACTTCAAGATGTTTTTTGGGAGAGCAGTGAAAATGGTTTGATCAGGTTTTACTTGTGAGCAGAGTTTTCTGGACATACCTCATCCCTAGTTCTTTACGGTCAGAGACCCTTGGGGCAATGGTATAATTTCATTTGTTTTCCCTTGTGTTTCTGGAGCAGAAGCTCCTAGCAAAGTGCCCCAGCATGTAGTAGGTGTTTTACAGGTGCTTGTTGCATTAATGCAGAAATGAGAGGGCAAGAGAACAGAAAGAAATGAACCCTGAGCCTTGGCTTCCAATCTCTAGGTCGCTAGGGCTACAGCTAAAGAACATTTCCTTCAAGTCTGGGCACTCTCATGGTTCTTTCTAATGAATTCTTCTTTTCGGCTTAAGTCAGGTTTGTCTCAGTAACAATGGAGAGTGCTAGCAATGCTAAATGGAGAGAGCATTGAACTGAGCCTGGACTCCATGGGCGGGAGGGGTCAGCCCTGCCATGCCCCCCAGGGGTCACTGCAGAGCTGGGGGGTCTCCAGTGCACCATGGTTTTGCTACATCTCACTTCTCAGCTCTCTGCTCCAGGACTCTGCCCTTCTCTGCATTTTCCTGGAACCTGAAGAGCTTTTGATTATGTGGGTCATATCTATCAATATTTATCGTATGAGGAATTAAAGTGGAAAAATTTTAATTGCTTGGTTCTTAGTTCATTTAGATGTAAACCTTTGCATGTTAGCATGAATAACTTTCTTATGAAAAATACCTGTATTTTCATACAAGTAGTGAGAAGAGTGGCATTGTGACAGATCTTTGTACATGTCCTTAAAGCCCAGCTTCCTAGGACACAGCCAGACTCTACCTCTGTGTCTACATTCTGTCTCTGTGGTATCACGTATCCTGTGGCTGCTGGAAAAGTAGTTGTAAAAGAATGAAGTAGAGCATCAGATAGCACCTTGGCATTATTATGTAAAGAGCTTGGATCTCAGAGAGCCTCTGGAAAGATCTTGGAGAATTGGCTGCAGGCGCCAGATGCACTTTGAAGCTATAGGTCTACACGACCCACAGTCTTTTCCAGCCTTCACATGCTATTATTCTAAGAGGAAAATCATCTTCCTTTTCAAGACAGCTTCATCTAGGCTCAACTGCTAATATGCTATGGGACTTTCAGAATGCCACTTAAGTCTTCCTGTTTCCTAGTTTCCTCCTTATAGCACGGAGGTCACAAGAATAACAGAAACTGGATGAGGATAATTTCATTTAGTGTTGCCAGCACTGCACAGTGGGGACCAAGATGATCTGAGTTTCATAAGAAAGCAGGGCCTAGGGATGGGATAGTGGTTCAATGGGCCCTCTCCCCAAAAGATACATGCATATAAACTCCCCTAGAGCCTCTGGAGGAAATGGAGCCCTGCCCACACCTTAAGAGTGGACTTTGGCTTCCTTACTGTGAAGGAAAAGATTTCTGCTGTTCGGAGCACCCAGTTTCTGGTGTTTGGCTGCAATAGCCACACAACACTAATCAGAGGGTACAGGTTTTGCTCCAGATCGCTCAGCTGCTAGGGGTCAGAGACAGGGTTTGAGTCGATAGTTCTGATTCCTGATCATGTGACACAGTGCTTTTTCCTGGGTAGGGAAACCACCATGGTCCCAAAGCCACAGGACTTCATATAGATTTAAGCAAGGCTATGGGTCTGAGCAGACCCAGTGCAATATCAGACAGAGAGCTCATCAACAGCCCTGGTTTCCTCTGCCCCACTCACCCTGTGAACACAGCCCCTCATATTCCACCGCCCACGTGGCTGCTCATTTGCTGCTTCTAATTGTTCTGTGTAACAGATGGCTGTGTAACTTTGCTGTGTCCATCTTTTGGGTAGTTACTATTTTTACTCCTTATAATAATTTTTGTGGCATTCCTAGCATTCCTGAGAATAAAACTACATGGACAAGAATGTAAAATTTTGTTTTGTTCTAAAGTATCTGCCTGTATGTTGTCCAACTATATACTAAAATGTATACACTAAAAGGTATGCTAAAAAGTACGTGAAAAGTAAAATGTATCTGTGCCCCTCTATCCACTCCCTTTTCCCTTCCTTCCTTCCTTCCTGAAAGAAAATAATAATCCATATATTGTCTTGTAAGACGCAACCACTCCTTAACTAAGACATTCTTTTTTTTTTTTTATTTTAGAAACATAAAAGTACAAAAACATATTGACAAACAGACACCCATTATCATAGAAAATAGTACAATCACAACTAATCTATCAGACACTCATTATCATAGAAAATAGTACAATCACAACTAATCTATAGACAAGGTGATATGGTCTCAACAGTAGTTGTTGTTTTATCCATTGATATCTTCGAATTGTAGATGTATGGACCCATATACAGACATGCAAATTTAGTCAGACAGTTGATCCTCTCAACAACAGAAAAAAAAAAAAAAAAAAAA
>PVLD010020421.1:0-33956 GCA_004027595.1 Dinomys branickii
ATTAATTGTCTGACTATATTTGCATGTCTGTATATGGGCTTATATATTTACACTTCGAAGATATCAATGGATAAAGCAATAACCACTGTTGAGATCATATCACCTTGTCTATAGATTAGTTGTGATTGTACTAGTTTTTATGCTAATTGGTGTCTGTTTGTCAATATGTTTTTGTACTTGTATTTTTTTTAAAATTAAAGAAAAAATAATAGGGTAGGGTCCTTTCAGTGAGATAAGCAATAGAGACCTCCTGAGAGATGGCTCACTGGCCCATAGCATGTGATCAATAGGCATTACCTAGCATCGTTATCCCCTAGATGTATGAAATAAAGGTAGACTGGATCTCATGTGGGTAGGACTTACAAACTGGAAGATGAAGAATAGCTTTTACCTTGTAAGTGGTGGGTGCTACGGAAAATGCATGGGAAGGGCAACAAGGTGGTCTCTGCTCACATCAGGAAAGCTACATTTCCAAACTGCCTGGAAGATGGCTCTGTGAGAGGAATAATGGGCCAGTGGCTTTGCTTCTAGTCCTATGGCCTGGGAAGTGCAAGATCAGTGCTCACTGAGAGACTATCTCTGCTTTCCAAATGGCATCTCGTTGCAGTGCCCTTACATGACCCAAGGTGAACGATGAAAAGGCCTAGCTAACATCCCTAGTCCTTTTACAAGGCCATCGACCCTATCTTCAAGGGTTGATTTCTAGACATGTTGCATTAAGGGTTAAACTTCCACACAAACAGTCAAAGTACAGCAGGAAAATTATTTGAGTACTCTGGAGATCCCTGTCCTCCTGTTGGAATGGACATGATGCCTTTTTCTTTATCTCATGCTGAGGAAGTACTGAGTAGCTGGAAAGGTTACTGTGCAGGTCACCCTGCCCCTGAGTATTTGTGTGAGACAGAGAGAAGGTTTTAATACTAGAGACAGGAAAAAGCCTGAGAACAACAGGTCATGGAGTGGCCACTGGGCAGGGCAGGAGGGGAGGGAGAGCAAAATGTGTCAGATTTGCCCTTGGTCCCCTGTCTTTGCAGTCCTTGAATGAAAGGACTCAACGTCCCACACATTGCTCTTGTCCTTGGACAAGGAGGTTCTGAGACTCTGAGATAATGCCTCTCCCCTCCAGGCTACTGATAGACCACATCTGGCTGGATTTTCAAGGTCTGGCTTGGCTGGTGACCACTGCCCAAGCGAAGGATAGAGGCTTGAGGAAGAATCAGCATTCCCTATCTGTCCTGACCTGTCCTACTACCCTGTCACATATACCCTGAGGATGCTCAAGGAGTGGAGGGGCCCTGCCTTGCTCCAAGGCCTGAGCATTATTCCCAGGTACTTCCATGTACTTGCCCAAGGAAGGCGGGCACTGAAGGAAGGCGGGCACTGATTATTCACTGTCATGCTGACTTCAGGGGCCCCTGATAGCCTGTTGGAATGGTGAGGTCCTTCCAGGTGATGTTTTGTTCTCATAAACAAGAATCCTCAAGTGTACAGCACCAAGGCACAGAAGTTTACAGACATCTTCCTGACTAGGCCCTTAGGAGCTCTTCTGAACATGCTCACAAATTCGCATGTCTTCGTTCCACTGGGGAGAGAAGCACATGATAACCTTTTGGAAAATGTTTCTTTTTGCCCTGAGTTGTATAACTCATGTTATCTTCTTTAGCTGAAACTAAGAACTGACTATCAGAATGTTTGGCTGTTTGTCAGTGTCGAGAATGAATTCAGAGGTTTGTTTGCATATCTCTTGAAGTACTATCTGCCCTTTTTTCCCTTTCTGGGTTGTATCTATTTCCCACAAGTGCAACAGTTTATTGTTCATTGTTTAAAAGGTGAAGTCCAACCTTCAGTGCCAACTTTCTCAGTATGCTTTAAGCCTCAAATGCGCTTAACCTCCTTTCCCCCAGCCCACCTGGTTCTGCCATCCCCTTGCCTTTCCCACATTCTCCTCTGCCCCCAAAACCCTTTGCTGACATTGGCTACCCTTGAAACTCTTCCTCAACAGAGATTACTTCCTCCTTGAAACCTTCGTGGATCACTCCTCCAATTAAAATGATGCCCTTGATCTCAAAAACTGTTGCTTCTACTTAGGTTATTTACTCTTCTCTCTCTTTCCTTCTTTCCTTTCTTTCTTCTTCCCTTCCCCTCTTCCTACCTCCACTCAAAATCTGTTTTCTGACTCTCTGGAGGGATGCAGTAATCAGTATTAATACAGAGGCAGAGAAAATGTCAGAAACATGTCTGCACATGTCACATTTTTCCTTAGTAGACCATATTCATGAAAGGCAGGACCTATAAACAAAATGACCTGGTCAATGTAATTAAAAATAAAAAGCCTGGGTGCCACTCACATTCGCTGGCTGTGCAACTGAACTTCAGGTTTCTTGTCTATAGGAGAAGATAATAAGTCATGTTTGGGGCCTACATTGTTTGTATTGTACAATAAATCTAATGTACTTATTTCAAGATGAAAACTTAAAGAGCCTTCCTCTCTGGACTTCCTACCCAGTAAGTGTTTGAGTAAACACAATTTAGCTTACAGAGAAGGAGTCAGACACTATCTACTGAAATTAAGATGGTCAAAATCTATTCACCATAAAAATGAAGGCAAGAAAAGTACCACATAGAAGATAAATGTTCAAGGCATAGTCTTGATCATTACTATTTACCTCTGTCTGAAATGTGTCTGCTCACCAGTATTTACAAGCTTACTGTGTGGCTCAGCTGGGCATGAGTGAAAACAGACAAATAAAATTGACATGATGTGAAAGGAGCAGTTATTGACCTAGGAAAGCTGGTCAATACAAGGACACTAGATTTTTAAACTGAAGGAAAGAAGTTACCTATTGGAAGAGAAAAAATTTAAAGAGTCATCCCTCTTTTAACATTAAAATTGTAAAAAACTTTTTGTTTAGCTCCTTTGGTCTTCAACATTTTAAAAATGGAATGAGACCTGGCAAAGTGACAACCACCTTCTTTACTCCAGTAAGTCAGGGAAGTGACATCTAGGCTTATTTCCATTCTAGCATTTACTGTATCAAAATGTAAGTTACTGTTTCCCCTTCCCTGTTGGACTGTGAAATCCTTAGGACCAGGGGATAGGATTTGATCTATACCTGTCCTTCTGGGCCTTTTCCTGAGACAGGGAAATCATAAATAACCACAGAAGACAGGAAGGAAGGGGAGAGGAAATAGGGAGGAGCTGATTACAGGGAAGGTGGACAGTAACAGGAAGATCTGACCTTCTGTCCTTATCATATTACAATAGCAAATGTACCTAAGGTTAATTTCATTATATTATTTAATTTAAACAGTTTTTAGATGGTTGCACAACCCGTACCTCACAAGTTCTCACATGCCAAGAGTAGAAGTCACTTTGAGCCTAGCTCTCCAGGTAACCCTGCAGCAGGCATCCTCAGATCACACTTATAGAAACACTGGGTTACTTCCGTGGCCCACCTCTGATTCATGCAGTCTTTGAGTGCTCATCAAGTCCTGTGATGTATCTGGTACTGTTCTAGAGTCCAGGGATACAGTAATGAATGGGTTGGATACAATCCCCACTTTCGTGAAGCTTATAGCTGAGTGGGGAATCCACGCAGAGACATTTCGAGATAAACAGAACAGGTGAAGCTCCACTTTGCTCATGAGGAAACCGTTACCCAAAGTTCTCCTCCTCCAGTTCAGAGCCTTTGTGGTGGGGGTGGAGAGAGGGAGCCAAACGATAGCGACAAATTATACACAGGAAGTACAATTGCAGGACCCGCATTCTTTGGTATCATTCTAACCATCTCCCTTTGGAAAGAGGGATGGTCAGGTCGATAGATGGCTTTCAGTTGTCTGTCGTGAAAGTGCGTGATTGTGTTTATCATTGTGAAGTGGCCCCTTGGACCAACGGTTTAAGCGCAGGTTCGAGGGAGCTAATCCTCTTTCCTCCCGAATGGTTTCGGCATGGAACTGAGGCTCAGCTTATAGCTCTGAGGCCCTGGTTCTCCCACTTCCTCGCTATGTGAACGTAAGTTCCTTCAGCCGTGTAGTAGCTATTGTTTCCTTCTTTATATAATGGAGAAAAAAATAGTACCTGAGTAAAGAGTCTAAATCAGTTAACCTATGCAAAATGTCCAATACAGACTGTGATGTGGTAAGTATCCGATAAGTCTTAGCATTTGTTGCTATTTCTATCATTCTGTCCTTTCAAATGATGCTACCATGACAGCTTGTGACGTCTGTGTTGGCTGTCCCAGGGGCTCAGGCCTGA
Source organism: Dinomys branickii (assembly GCA_004027595.1). Lineage (NCBI taxonomy): Eukaryota > Metazoa > Chordata > Mammalia > Rodentia > Dinomyidae > Dinomys > Dinomys branickii. Next base: position 4,256 of record PVLD010020421.1, read on the forward strand.
AAGGCATGTTCTTCTTAACATGAACATGCCTTCCCTAACCCACGCTGCATACAAGGAGAGCTGCCAGGTGCTCTGGAGGACACTGCCTTAGGGACGGAGGGAGGAGGTAGACAGCTAAGGCAATACACTTTCTAGATGCAGACTAGAGCTAGTGATAAGGAAAGGAACCAGTGCAGGGCCGTGGAGCAACAAGAAGGCTTATTTGGACTGAGCAGGACTTCGCAGTGGAGGTGGCATTTGAACTAGAGCTAGAGTTGAACAAAGGCAGAAGAGCTGACAGAGACCATTCCACACTAGGGGATTTAGGACTCTGACAGAGAGCATGAGAGGTCTGAAAGAATGGGCAAGGTTCATAAAACTGTGCTTTCAAACAAAAATGCCAGTAACACTGAGGGGTGGATTAGGATGGGTTTTAGCTCTTTGTACGCCTCTGTATCTCTTGTTGATCATAAGTGTCACGAAGTCAGGGGGACTGGGAGAACACAGCATCTTTGGGAAATGAGTATGCCCTCTGCACTCACTGCTGAAAGTTGGGCTGTGGGGAAAGAGGTGAGAGGACAGAAGGCTGGAGGACCAGCCTGGGGCACACAGCAGGACAGGCTGGAAAACTGCAGTCCTGGGGGCGTGGGAGCCGTTAGCCAGGGGAGGAAGAGCGTCTCTTGACTCCACTCTGATATGTTCAACAAACAGACATTTGAACAAACATATCAGGAGGCTGAGATTTTTCAAAAATCTCTTTCAGAAGCATGAGACTGAGGTAAAAATACAGGTTTTAAATTCCATGCTGAAGAAGAGTTTATACTTATTCTGCAGAATTGAAGAACATTATTACACTCTGATTTCTCTTCAGATCATATAAATCTTTTGCCTTTTTGAAGAACATTATCACAGAAGTGGAGTAACCCACCCAGACCCCTAGGCTAACCAGGCACCCATCCCAACTACCATGCCTGTTCACCAGTCACAGCTGGTTGGCTTTTGCAAAGCACAGGAGCCTTTCCCAGGAGCAGCGCTCAGCCTGTGAAGTTGAAGCACCAAGACCTAACTCCAGGGCATTAGGGTGGAACAAGCAGACTGTGTGTGACTTGTGCTCCTTGGGCACTAGGTCAGGTTGACCTTTACCCCGTAACCTTATCCTGCTTTCTTTCCCCGTGTTCCAAACACACTGCAATGAATAAATCACTGGAATAAGACTACAAGTCTCAGAATTCACTTCTAGGGAATTGACCAAAATGAGACACATCTCAACCTGTTTTAGGAGATGCTACCACAAGCAGTAATGTGTAACAATCTGAAGACACAGACTGAAAACTTCATTTCCTTCAGGCTATAGAGGGACTGTTAAAATAATGATTTGTCCCCCAGCATTCCCTAGGCTGAATTGTTATCTATTTTTCCCCTCCACTTTCTGTTCCTGAGTGGCCCTAGAAGACCAGACTAGGAAATCTCCATTTTTACATGCAGAGCTCTTTGTGTTGACTAAGAAAGAGAAATTCCCTGGCTCTCTTTGGACAATACTTCCGAGACTTGAAATGTTTTTTTCTAAGAATAAACAATTGCAAGGAGGTAGGCATGTGAATGCCATAACTTTAGTAAGGCAGTTTGTAGTTGTCTAAAGCCTGAATCATATTATGCACATGCACGCATGCCAACAACTCCCCCCCCAGCTTCGTCAGCTTAACGTTCTAGCACAGCATTGATAAATATTTGTGTTTAATGGTACTTAAGGGGAGCATTTTGATTTCTAAATATTGGCTGGTGAGTAATGATTTTACCAAGAGCACAGCAAGAATTTTGCCATCTTGACTATTCCTAGGCTTTTGATGACATGCAATTATTCTCTGCTGCATAAAGGAGTTGAGAGAAATTCTTTGAAGAGCTTGTCACCAGGGAATAATTTCCTCAGGAAAAATGAAAAAAGGGTGGGAGTGTCAAATGAATTCCAAAACAGTATAGTTTTGCATTTTACCCTCCATGGTTTTTGCCATTTATGGAACATCCGAACCTTCTGAAGAGCTGCTGCGGCACTGGGACTAAAGGAGCCATGCAGGAGACTTAGTGTTTGTTTGCCTTGGGCAACAAAGAGCACATCTGTGCAGTCCAGCTGACCTAAGAATAAACCATGACAGGCATATAAATTTGGACAACTCCTCCAGCTTTAAGCAAGGGAAGAGATATGCAAAGTGGGAACGCGAAATGTCCTATAGAGAGACATAGTCACTAGCCCTTCTTGGTTGTGACATTTTGGGTGAAAGAGTTCTTGTCCCAGAGCCTGAATCATCCATCCATCGATCCATCCATCCATCCATCATCCATCCATCCATTGTGGAACTGGGATTGAACCCAAGCCATTCACACTGAGTTATATCCTTACCCCTTTGTATTTTTATTCTTTATTTTAAGACAGGATCTCAAATTTATGATTCTCCTTCTTGGTTCCCAGTGTTCTGGGATTGTAGGCTTGTGTCACCATGCCCAACTGGTGACACAATTTTAATAGGTCAAAAGTCAGAGGGTGCTAACTCCCTGTAGGCAGGGCTGCAGCTAGGAGCATCTGAGGCAGCAGATGTAACCAGCACAACATCATTCAAAGAACCAGTGTTGGCCAACATGGGCTCTTCTCCAGGTGTCAGGTTGAGAGTCAAGCTGGCCACTCCCAAGTTTTAGCATCACGGAGGTGCTTGGGCAGCCTGCAGAGTGGGCTCAGAGTTGAGAAGTTGCAGTTCTCTTTCTTCACTTGTGGATATTTAGCAGATACTTGAGCCTTCTGTGAACCATTTCTTGTCTTTGGCCTTCAGTATGTTTGCCTCCTGAATACTTTATTTGTGCATGACAACTGGCTTCGTTGTTTCAGCTGTTTTTAGGTGACTATGTCTTATATCCCTAACCAGGCTAATCTTTTTTTTGGTTGTTTTATTCTTTACATGTCACAGTATATATTGATTACATTCCCCCTGGGGAACTTGGTACACGTACATGACGCATCTCAATGTTTTTTTTCACTGCCTTCCTCTCTCCTTCTCCCTGTCTCCTTCCATCTCTCAGTCTCCTTTCCCTTTGCAAAAGCTCTATCTCTCTATTTTCTGTTTTCTATCTTTTATTTTGTTCTTTATTTACATCTTGGGTTCCTCACAGGGGAGAAGCCATATGATATTTAAAATTACGTGTGTGATTTATTTCACTTAATGTTATGGCTTCAAGATGCATCCATTTCCTTGCAAATGATTGAATCTACCCTTCTGGATGGCAGAGGAGTACTCATTTATGCATAAATACCACATTTTCTTTATCCATTCATTTACTGACAGACAGTCATTTCCAAGGTTCACTAGGCGACTTTGAAGATTGCGCTATTATACATCGTGTTGCAGTAAACACGCCACCCCATAGCTTCCAATTTATAAAATGGGCCCGACACGCACTGTTTTCATTAATAGATGGTTTTGGCCAGTTTGTGAATTAGACTCTTGATTTAGTAGATGAAATACTCATCACTTCCCTTTGTTCAGCAGTTGTTCCTTGTGTGCCTATTTTATGCCAGGACCAGCTCCAGCCCCTGGGAAATAGTGAACGGGATAGACCCAGAGTCTAACTTCAGAGAGTTTGTACTCTAGTTAAAAAGAGGAAATTAGCAAACCCCTCTGGAAGAAAATAGGTAATAATAAAGGCTGTGGTGGACGTAGGTTGAGGTGATTCACTGGCATGGGAAGAGAAACTTGTAGTGGGGCCAGAGACAGCCTCCCCAGAGGAGGTGGGCTCAGCCAGACTGAACAGTGAGGGCCCAGCGGGAGCCAGCCACACAGATACACGGAAGGCTGGTGGAATGGCAGACAGGTAGGAGAAAGACGTCTGCCAGACATGCTTGGGGAGAGCCCTAGTCCCAGTCCTAGGCAGGCTGGAGGGGTGCATGTGGACATGGTAAAAGCACAGCAAAGGCTGAGGCTGGGGACCACCAGCCACATCCTTCTGTGGAAGAAGTGACACATTCGTACTACATGGCATGGCCATTTTCTCTTCATGGTTCAGTGTTAATACCTTTCAATTTCCAGAGGGCAGCACTGTTTTGATGCCCTCTTGTTCTACACTGAAAAGCAAAAGCCTGACATCTTCCCTTTGATAAAGGACTGTATGAACTGCACTCCCTGTTAGATTTACTTCCCACTTTGGTGCTTGTGTACTTCAGAATTTGCAAAGCTTCCAGAAAGAAAGGTGAAATGGATACTGAGTGTGTAGTTATCTTCTTATTTACACATTTATTTATTTTCATAGTACACTCACATTTTTAAATGACTTCTGGTTACCTGTGTTAAAAATCACAGGTGTAACTAAAAAGAAAATCACACAATCCAAACCAAAAGTTAAGGCAAACCACACATTCCTAGGCTTTCACTGGCGGGATGGTGAGGAGATAGAAAGAGAAGCAGGGGCATCACAGACTTCCGGGCAACCAGGGCAGGGGGACTCCACTTCCCACTGGCTGGAGTCCCCCAAAGTCCCTGGACAGAGGAGTTTGCCACCTCATTTCCCTCTGAGCTCCAACTTCATATGAAACATGAAGGACTTACTAGTGAGGCAAATTCTCTGGGCTCACCTGGTTTTAGCATCTCGTGATTCCGTTTGCAGCTGGGGCCACAGATAGCCCAGGTGGGAGAAGATGCCTAGAAAACCTTAGCCCTGGGCAAGACATTATAGTGCATCCCCAGGGGTCTGTCTGCTGTTCAGACACACAGTGGAGGGTCAAGACCCTGATGCTGATGCGTGAGGACCCTGGGTTTGCATTCTTTGTCAAGTCTTTGTCTTTGCCTCAGTTTTCTTACTTCTGAAATGATGGTTTCTTATGATGGAGCTTGTCTTAGCCTATTCAGGCTGCTGTAACAAAGTATCATAGACCAGGTGGCTTGTAAAAAATAGAAGTTTATTTCTCACCGTTCTGGTGGCTGGAAAGTCTGGGACTAAGGCATTGGTAGATTCAGCATTTAATGAGAGCCTGGTTTCTGGTTTGAAAATGGCCCTTTTTCTGTGTCTTCACAAGGCAAAAGGAGGCAAATCAACTCTCATGAGTCCTTCTTATAACGGCTCTAATCCCATGCATACAGATGTTATATGTAAGAAACAGAGCAGGACAAATGGTATTTGGTACATAATATATGTATGTATATGTGTTCACTAGTGTATATATCCACTTATATCAAACATACCAAGATTGTGGATTGCCTTCCTCCATGAGACATCCCCTTCAACCTGCTCAGAAAACCATCATCGTCCTTTCCCAGCGATTTTGTCCCTTGGTACTTTGGGGCGGGGAAATGGGAGGAAAAAGTGCCTTAATGTGGCTCCCAAAGCATTTGAGTAGATTAGGGCTCAGGATGTGGTCGAATGTTCAGTGTGTGCACAGTGAATTTCAGTGACCGCTAATGGGCCACTTGTGTCAGTAGAAGGAACCAGGCAGGGTCAAGGGTGGGAAGCTGCCAGCCCAAGTGGTGGACTCTGCACCTACCTGGGAGAGGAGGTTTCCATCTCAGAGAGGAAAGAGCTGGGAGGAAATGCTTAGTTCCCACGTTTTGCTGTTTTGGAGAAGCATAATTACCATGTTGACCTTATTCCCTCTGACCACTTAGGTTTGTTGACTTGACAATTATTTCTTCCTTCCCTTTCTTTGTTTGCTCTACCTTAATGGGGTGATTAGATCTGCAGACTGTCATCAAATGCAGTGGGTGCCTGGGAACTTGGCATCTCTGGGGCAGGTGAGGTGGGTGCCAAGGGAAGCCCAGTGCAGGAAGATTGGGAGGAGGCGGGGTTTTAGGGCTTTTCTGTGTCAGATGCTCCTTCCTGAGTGGGAGGTGCATTTGCTCATGTGTTTGTTTCTGAGCTGTCTCTGGAGGGCACATTGAGTCAGGGTGAAAAGAGCTGGGGCTGGTTCTCTCAGCTATGTGATTGGCCCACTCCACCTTTTGGAGCCTCAGTTGCTCCATCTGCAGAGTAGGAAGAGGGATGCCTCTTGTTCCTCAGGGCTACTGAGGGAAGATCACATTCACAGATTTCTGTCTTTAGTCCCTCGTCATACATGAACTGAAAAGCTGCTCTATCTTTTCAGGGAGGTGAGCCTTTCTTCAGAATACAGCAGTGAACATAACCAAGATCCCTGCCCTGAGGGAGCTCAAAATCTATAAGTAACATTTATGGCAGTTCAGATGGCAAAGAGTGCTGTGGAGGAAAATAAATTATAGGAGCAGGGTTGGGAATTCCAGGTGGGGAAGGGCAGTTAAATTACACTCAGGACCTCAAAGAAAGAGAGCATTTGAACAAAGGCCTGAGGGAGGTGAGGGTAGCTATCCAGTATCTAGTAGCTAAGAGTATTTCAGATTCAGGGAGCAGCAAACACAAAGATAATGCAGTGTGAAGATACTTAATGGCAAAGGATGGTCTAATATGCATTGTTGTTCTTGTTATAACTCTTACTTATTCTAGCTTGCTGGACACTAAACGCTGAGCTCTTATCCAAGTGCATCACTGCTGTGCCGCAGAAGTTGATCTGCAGGCTCCTACCATGTCTGAGCACCCTGGAGAAAGGCACAAGAGGGTCTCCCAAGCACTTCTGCCTTGATGGCGTTGCTCCCATGTTAACCATCTCTGGAGCCACGTCTGAAAGATCTGCAAGCAATTAATTTAAAAAGTGACAAAGGTCAAATGAACTTTCTATTCTGTGAACCACAAATTAAAAAAAAAAAAAAGAAAGAAAAGATGGCCTAATATTTTTCTCTTTTCCTTTCTCCACTTTTCACTTGTGGTGCCAGAAAAGCAGTATCTGCCTCCCGTGTATAAAATATATGCTTTTACTGACATTTAGAAAAGGCTCTGAGAGTTTCAGACAGAAGCTTCTCTGGGTGTGTGAGAAGTTTCAATTATTTTTCCTAGGAAAATAACTTTTCAGAGATGCTTTTCAGTGTCGAGAGGCCTCAGCTGAGGCAGGTGGGAGAGTTAATGAGCAGAATTGGTCATGACAGGTAGGAAAATTGATTGTCACTCAAGAAACCGCGGAAGCATCGGCAGGGAGATCTGTACGGGGAGATGAAGGATGGAACTGTTAGAGACGGGCCATGTAGGGGAAACGCCGCAGCTGCCAACAGCGCCTGTTGCCAGCCAGAGCCTGGGGGATGGGGCGCAAAGGTATATTTTGATATTAGGGCTTACAAGACCAGGGAGATTTATGATTTTATTACTTCTAGGCTACTTCTTATTTTCCAACTGTAGTTGATCTCAGGACTGGTAAAGAGTGCCTGCCAGACGTTACGGCTCCCCCATTCTGTCCCTTTCCCAGGATAAGCTTGCTTTTCTGTCACTGCAACAGAATATCTGACACCTGCCTCTTAAAGGGGTCATTTGGCTCATGGTTTCAGGGGGTCCAGTCTGTTCGGCTGCCTCTGAGGCAGAAGGCATGTGTTAGAATGTTGCTCAACCCATGGAAGCTAAGAAGCAGAAGAGAAAAGCAGGGAGGTGGGGGACAAGAATACCTCTTTTGAGGTCACTGCCCCAGTGACAAGACATCCTCCAACCAGGCTCCATCATTTAGCTATGACTTTATCAGTGGATTAATTCATAGTGCCCTTATGACAAATCATATTCCCAAAACCCCACTTCCTCACACACGAGACTTTTGGGAGACGTTGTTTATCTAGACTGTAATAGTCTCAGATCCTCTTTCAGTTCTGACATGTTGAAAACGGAAGATATCTAGTCATGTACACTACTTGGTTGAGCTTGAAAGAATATTTTATCAAGAACCACATTATATAAAGGGGGATGCTTAATGCTGTACAGGAGAAAATAACTGCTCAGCTTCTTCGAAGGATTTGATGGGAAATCAGGACTAAATCCAGGTCCAGGCTCCAATTAAGGCTTTTTTTCTATCATTTCACACTGCCCAAGAAGCCTACTCCAGGTTCAGCACTTGTGATTTATCAGCATAAAGTTCATCAATATTTTACCCAGGGAATATTGATGGGAGAAGGTAAAAGACGTACCAGATAAATTAGAAGTTGGAAGACATGATTTCACATCTTGATGGAGGACTTACTGGCTGGAGGACTTTGGGTATGGTACGGACCATGGATACTTGGTAAAGAGCTTAATGGATGCCTTTGTATATCTCAGCCAGCTCCTTTTTATTTACTGCCCCTGCACTTATCTCTTAGAGACCCTTAGTGCTATGATGGGTTAGGGGCTCATTTTCATCAAAGGCAATTTCAATTATTGAAAAGGTCATTCTCTTGCCAATACAAATTCATAAATTCCCTTTGTGTAAGTTCTCACAATGTAACTTCTCTAGACTTAATTTTTCCTGGCAATCTGTTCCAATCCATTCTGTTCTGTTTCCTTGATGGAGTGGACTTATACAAGACATAATTTTAAGAAAAGAAAGAAAAGATCATGGTGATATAGTAAAAGGCCCATGGGATGTCCTTCCTAAGTACTGTGGCCCTGAAAAGTCCCTCTGAGTTTTAACTTTCTGGTCTGTAAAATGGAAATGGAAATACTGGCTGTTTATTTATTTATTTATTTATTTTTTTTTTTACTGGCAGGATCTAACAAGAAAATTTTTAAAAAGGCAATATGGTACAGCCTAAGTTACATTCCATTTAGTCAGGAAACCTAGCTTCAGGTCCCTAGTATTTAATCTTTGTATATTTATGCAGAAATCCTTCAACTTCTCTGAGACTCAGTTTGCAAATTTGTAAGAGGAAATGGTCATATTTGATTTTTCCCCCTTTACAAGGTTGTGAGAATTGGTTGAGACAATTGGTCTGTCTGTGATTTGCATACATCCCTCTGCGTGCATGGGTGGGGTTACTGTCACTCTTCTCAGAGCAGCAGAGCACAAGCCTTCCCTCCACATTATTTAATATGCCGAACTCCTCCAGAAGTCAGTTCTCATATTAGAAGCTCCATGTGATTGAGAGGGGGAGGTCTTACAAGGGGAGTAGCTCAGGTAGCCCTGGGGGCACTTAGAGCTGAGTATTCCCTTGTCTTTCGACAGGAAGAAAGGGCACTGACTGATCCTGGGCACATTCATGATGAACTGAAAGGCAACATGCAGTCAGGGCATGCTTCCTCTGGACTTCTGCTGTCATCTCATGTAAAAGGTCATGATTAGGGTCTTTCATCCAGCACCGGGTTGAGATTCTGACTTAAATTCTCCTGCATTCACTCATTAGATTAGACACACCACAGATGGGGTGACTTGTAGACATCTAGTCTACCTTTTTGTGTGGATGTGGAATCAGAGGCTTAAAGAGATTCTTGACCTACAATAAATAATAGTTAATGCTACATCTAGGCTTAGAGCACAAGGTCTCTAACTCTAAGTATAGCGCCCTTATGTCACATCTTAACAACTGTGAGGGCCTATAGTTAATTAGGTACTAGGCTGGACTTCTTAAGTTTCAAACATAAACAGTCCTATCCTTGCCTGCAAAACTTTTGAGTAATTGAGGTTATCAATATGTAAAGAAATACAAGGTGTGATGAAAATATACAGTGAATGTTTAAATTAAATTAAAAATTATTACAAGAAGGCACATTGCTATTAATCTCTTTCAAATCCCCCCCTTGCTTTGATCATACTTATTCCATCACTTCTGCCCCTAGAAGTCCTCTTTTGTGCCTTCAAGGATGTGATAAAAAGTATGGCAATTGCTGCTGCAAGGTGCTACCCAAGAGAAAGGCAGGCCGGGAAATCATTAAGGTGCATCCTCATTCCAGTTTTTCAGTTTTGGCACCATGAAAATTCTCACTCTTCTCCAAAGTCAACATGACCATGAAAGGCAAATGTTTGGAATTGGTACAGGACATCAAAGCAACCAGGACAGCTAAAAAGACCAAAGAGCCAGGAAGTGAAGACACAAAGAGGACTTCCAAAACTACTGCACTTGAGAAGGCAGCAAGAACAATGCAATAAATATATCTGAAGCAAGAAGGAGGATTTGGAGGGGGACTAATGGCAGTATCTCTCCTACTCTAATAGTTTGTTTAAAAATTTAAACATCTACCATAATTTCCAATCATATCTAGTTAGCCTTGTCCAAAAAATGTTCTGTCTCACTCCCCTCAATATCACTGTCTCTGCCAGTGTGTGTGTGTGTGTGTGTGTGTGTGTGTGTGTGTGTGTATGTAATTTCATCCAACCTTTTCAGTTTATTTCAACAGTTGTAAAATGGTGTCTTTGGGACATTATTTATTATCAAATATTTATTAACCCTTATCTTCCAAGTTATTCTTATCCAGGGCTGCACATGGTCAGTGGAGCTTTAACAAAGCACACAGATTTTGCTGCCACCTCTGACAGAATGGGGACTAGATCTAGGGTAGGGCTAGATGATTAGGAGATCTGTGCTGTAAACATACTAGCAAATAGGCAAATGAAGAACTCCTGGCTTATCATTTATGAGATGCAATGCCAGAGAGAAGGATGCAATGATGTCTAATGCCCAGACTTGCTCTCAGAAACTCCCACATCTACTGGGTGGTGGGGGGTCAAAAATGCATGTGGACCAGCTATAGTATTGTAGTCTAATAAATGCTATACTGGAAGCAAGTACTAGTACCAGGCAGCATAGCACAAGGCACCTAAGTCATCTCAAGGGAATTGGGTAAGGCTTCCTGGAGAGGAAAGACATACAAAGGATCCATGATGTGTGTTAGCTATTTGCATGACCAGGGTGGTGTAAAAAATTTAGGGACTGAGTCATATAGGAAGAAAAGAACTCACTGTGTTCAGGGAATTGCAAAAATGGGTGAGAAAGGCAGAGAAGTAAGAGACAAGACCCTTGGAGGGGCTTTACCCTCCAGGCAATGAAGAGGATCCAAAGATTTACTTGCAGCAAAAGAATGATGTGGTTCAACTTGATCTTTAGCGGGTAACTTTAGCACCTGGGTGAAGACAGATTGGAGCCATGAGAAAGACAAAGGGTGACAGGAGGCTGAAGCAGCGTTACGCTCTGCTTGGCATCCTGTGCCAGGCTCTCGGGAGATCATGTGAGATGATGAGAAATCACTCGATAAACAGTGTCTTTGTAGAAAAGAGACAGACACAATTAGTTTTATTGCATCCCAGGACTTCTACAGTACAGTCCCTATTAAAGAAGAAATTGACTGAAACTGTGGTTGCAGGCCAGGTAGAGGAAAGGAAGAAGAGAGGTGGGAAGAGGGCAGAGAAGTACTTGGTGTCAAACAGTGTATAAAAATATCCTTTTTGCATCACACTAGCTCTTAATTGGCACCAACCACTGAGGGGATGATTGAGCTCAGCGAGAGTCCAGCAAAACAGATAATTTCTTACAAGCATCTGAAATTCATGAACTCTGTGGGGTCCCACACATGGATGCACTGCTCTTGCAGAAATCTGAGGCTTCCTTGAAGGGATAAGTTTCCAGGGGTGGTTGGTTTTGTGTGTGTATTTTTCTTTTCAAAATGCAGACTATGTTCATGTAGTAGTTAATGACTGTGGTCTTGCTGGGAAGATGAAAAGAGGGTAGAACAAGAGCAAGGCCCCTAAGCCACTCATTATAAATTAACTCTGAAAACAGTGAGCTCATTAAAGAGTTGTCAGATCAAAGGCTGTGCACTGGAAATCTAATTTTGGGTCAAATCTAATTTTAACCCTGCACACTTAGGGTTTAGAGAGAAGCTGTACTGCAAGGTAGCCTCCCATTTATGACAGGAGCTACATGGGCTCACCTCAGATTTCCTGGGCAATTGTCCTGGGAGAGCAACCTACATGTATTGAGTGCCTGCTATATACCAGTTAATTAAATTTTTTTCCCTAGAAATCTTATCAGGATAAATAGTATCACTCCTCTTTCTTGGTTGTAAACATTCAAACCCAAAGAGTTATATGATACTCTTATATAAGGCAACTGAATTAGGTAGAAATATTATAGGCAGTGAAATAGGGCTAAGCCCTCATAAGAACCAGTATGGAAGATGAGATATCTTGCAAGGTGTGAAGAGAGACACCTCTGCTGTGGGCCAGACCTCAAGACAAAAGGTAAAACAAATGCACCCACACCCCCCCCAAGGGTAAACATCAAGGATTAATATTCCAAATAGGTCTCTATCACCTTAAAAAAGCCAGGGAGAGTCACTAACTCAAGCCCTACAGGAAAGCCTCTGCTCTGTGTTCATGCCCGCTTGCTGCATGACTCGCTTCCCCATTGGATCCTGATATAATCAATTTTACCTGAACCATTATGCTTGTAGTTTTCTTAGTTGACCATAGTTTGTCCCACCTCATGCCCACTTTGTGCGTTCTCATGTCGCCCCACTTGGACACAATTCACCTTGTGGTTTTGCTCTAGAAAAATCCCTTAAAAAGGCAGGTTCTTTGGCAACTCACTCAGATCCGCTTCTGTCTCTCCTTCAGACAGAAACTTTCTTTTCCCCCAATAAATATACTGTGCTCTTAATCTCATTTATTCCTAAAATTCACTTTTGATCTTAGAGAACAGTCTTGTCTGAAATATCTAGCAGACTGCGAGTTTCTTTCTGTGATATCAATGTGTCCAAATTTTCACAGCTAGTGAGTGCTTTGGAGATTCCTAGGCACTAGGACTGCCAATCTTCTGACTTAAAGCATGGCTTTGACCACTGATAGAACTGCTTTGTCTGACACTGTCATGATCAAAGAAGTTTATTTCCTGGAAGTGTATAGATATTGTTCATATCAATGTGTGCATTACAGAGGCCCACAGGATAAAAGTTTCCAACCCTCAATTCTGAGATAGATTGTACTGTGTCTGGAAGCTCAAGTGTTCCTCTCATAGACATGGGTCGGAATCTGTACATTGTGTTCCTAAGATGTTCTTCTCAGAAACTCAGCATATCAGGAAGCTGCAGATGAATGCACAGACCTTTGGAACCCATATCACATTGTACAGAGCATTAGGCGATGCGTTGTGGGCACTAACTATACCCCAGATTGTCCTTTATTTAATTCATTTTTTCCTTCTTCCCATTTTCTGATTTATTTACTCTCTGTCTTGGTTACTTTTCTCTCATTGCTGAGACAAAATACCCAACGCCCAAAATGAAGAAAGGAAAGGTTTATTTAGCTTACAGCTGTGCTGGTTTCAGTCCATACTTGCCTGCTTCAGAAGCAGAGTGGCACATGGCAGAGGGCAAACTTCACAGCAGCAGAGCACAGCAAAAACAACCAGAGCAAAAGGGACCAATGGCTGCAAGCAGCTTCCTTTTCTCCCCTACATTTTAAACAGCTTACCCCCACCCAGGGGGCTGTAGCTCTCACATAACCTCCATGCCCTCCACTTCCAAAGGCTCAGGATGTATACAAAGTAAGCACCCTGGCTTCCTGCTGAATCACTCAGCCAAACCTCTGGACTCCCCAAGTTGACACAATGTATCAACCATAACACTCTCACAACTCCAACACCACCCTGTTCCTTAATTTCACTGTCATCAGTGGTCTGCTTTGTTTTTCCTTGTTGTCTATTGAATCTTGAGTGCTTTCTCTCTCTGCCTTGGGGAAGCTGTGGTACATGCATGTGTGTGCATGGGTTTCACTACTACTTCCAGGTAGATCCACAGCGAAGGCTGACAACCCCCTCTGGGGCTGGCTAGTGATAGCATGACCAATATTGGTGTTATTCCAAAAGTGGTATCATCTAATAAAATATTGGGATCTCTGTTCTCTATAATGTTAAGCTGAATTTTCACATTCTTCTCCTTTGTATATATTATGTGGTGTCATGCAAATGTAAGCTTTTAAAGAGATTAACAGAAAGGCCTATTATTTGGCATAGAAACTGGTGAGCCTTGGCCTCACATTATGGAGACATATCTGTGTGAAGGTAAATTGTAAGACAGAAGGCTGCAATCAAGTTTGATTTTGGTAACCTGGGAGTACTTTACAGCTTACATTACTTTTTTGTTTTATTAGCATATTTGTGCCTTATTATAACATGGTGGAATGAGAGTCCTGTTTCCCAGAAGGGGAAATTGAGACTCAGAGAATTACAAATTCTAACCAGTGGGGGTCATGGCTGAGAATTAAACCACTGAATTTTCTCTCTTACACAATACTCTTTGCTCACTGGGTGCAAGGAAGATTCTTTTCTGCTTGATTCTAGAAAAGCAAGTAGGAAGCTAAAAACTTGTTAGAAGAACAACCAAAAAGCCAATTTGGCTTAATAGGAGATTTATTTCAAGTGTCAAATGTTCTGCTGTTTTCACATTGCAGACCAATTTCAGAGAGTATCTGAGAAAAAATATTTCATCCTGCCTTCTGTGAAATAGATTTGATCTTTTCTATCTTGATTCTCTCTAGCACTTTCTCATAAAACGTAGATACCATTTATAGCTATTCCTCAGGACTTTTATACTCAACAGTATGACACTGTTATTGTAAATAGCAAAAGGACAATTAATACTCTCCTCAATTCTTAATGAGTTAGAATTCTCGCATGTATATCCACTATGGGAACTTTCATTTCAAAGGAAATGCCATCAATAGGAAATAGTTATTTAATTTCTAAGTAGGTTGAAAGCTTTCCCATGCAAGTATGAGTGAGTTATATTAATCATTTTTAATAATGGAGTTGACGCAAGAAATTGCCACAGGATAAAAAAAAATATAAAGAAAAACCACAGCACCCCACATTGAATAGAACACACTTCAAGCAAGTGACCTTTTGAAATTTGCTGCCCCCTGTCCGTGACAAGCATGTTTGCTAAGGATAGCTGTGGTCTTGTCCAGCAACCTTTGGGTTTTGTAATGCAATAAAGGGAGGATACAGGAGCCTGGGGTGCCAGAAATTTTAGGAAGCCTGAAACAAGACTCTGAGACACACTGTGGTTGTCAGCAAGAAATCCTCTGTGAATGAAGATGATGTTACAAATCGTATCAGGCCATTGGGAGAAGATGCCTCTCCCTATACTATCTATGTTGTCTCTTTAAAAGCTTTCTGTGTCAAAGAACACTATTGGTTCTGATACCAAGTTGCTGTGAGAATATAGGCTATAAATGTTTCAAAAGCAGCTAGCTCCTGGGGCAAGTTTTATTCACTCCAGCAATCGCAAGAAAAATTCAATTTTGAAACTGTCAGCACGGGTCAGTAATGATGTTTGAATGAATTCCATTACTGGTGAATTTAAAATTTGTATATTTTTATTGATTTTCAGGGATTTTCAACTGAGGCTTCTCAGATTGTACTATCAGACTTCTGCAAACTCTGTGCTGTCTGTCTAGGCAAAGAAACTTTAGTTTGACTGGTTATTGTCTTCTTGTAAGCCTTTCCTGTAAAACATGCTACTTATTACTTGTGGCCTTATTACAGGGAAGACAAAAATCCAAAGTAATATATGCTGACCATTTTGGATATCAATGAGGCCAAGTACTCATGTACATCACAACCTCATTCAATTCGCAGAAACTAGACATTTAGGGAAAGGCCACTTGAGTTGTAGAGTTACCTACCATGGACTGTTATTGGAAATTTTAAAGAACCAAACTTCCCTTTTGCAATAATTTCATAAAATCCATTGTATGGTTTGTCCTTAGAGGACTTCTAGATGATATCAAAAGCACATTGTCACAGACACAGCTGAAGGGTTCAGATCAGCCTGAGGTTTTATTATAATAATATTTCATGATTTCCTAAGCAAGATCTGCTCTTAACTGGGGTAATATAAATAAAAAATTAGAAAATCCTTTCCAGCTTGAGAATTGTGTAACTGCTGTATTCTTTGAGATTAGTGGGAAGTATTGCCTTGGAGGTAGGTTCATTGTGGACACATCACACTTTCGTTGACACAGTTGATAATTTCTCCCTTAATAGAAGCTCAGCATTTTCTCTGTGAGAAGAGCTATTGGCCCAAGACATTACCTAAAGCCTTGAGAATCAAGAAACAAATGTTTTTTTCATGTGCTCCCACTAAGGGAAGGACTTCTTAAGTCTTATAAGGTTTTAATTATTAACATAAATCTAGGTCAGAAACTAGAGGATATAGAGACGATAAACAACAATCACACCAATTCCACCAGCACAACTCCATCATGAGGGCTAATCCAACTTGCTCATTCAATATCCATAGTGCCTAGAATATCCACAGCACTAGAACCTTACTGATGTTTGGTAAAGTGAAGAAGGCATGGATTATAATTTCTGTGCATTTTCTTTCACTGATTTCTAGCCTTGAATATTTTTCATGGGTATGTTCATGCCGTGTACGTTCACTTTTGTGTTTTGTTTTACTTGCCCTTATATTTGGACCACGAACTCCTTTTAATCATTATCTTTAATGACAGAAGGATATAGGGAGAACATTCTAATGTAATACCCTAAGATGTGAGTGTGTTGTCTAAGCAACTTGTGTTTTTCTTATTCCTAAGGGTGCTTATGTGTAGGGTAGATGTTCAAGGGTTGGGTATGAGGTGAACTAGACACAGAACTCAAATGCCACCTTCCAGGCTTCGACTTAACTGGGAACTTATCCAAGTGTGGTTGGCACCTTTGTAATCTCAGCACTCTATGGGGCTAATGCAGAAGGATCACACGTTTTAGTCCAGCTGGGAAATTTGGTCACTTAACAAGACCCTGTATCAAAGTTAAGAAATGAAAATAAATTTTAAAAGGGCTGAAAATATAGCTTAGTGTTACATTCCTAGGTTTAAACTTGGTATTGCAAATCTAACAAACAAACCTTCAAGGACTGGTAATTTTACAACAGGGTTTTAAAACATGACTATCCTGGACCAAAAAACTTTTCCAAGAATCCCTCCTCCCACTCACTGTTCTATACTTCTTGATAACCATTGTTCAATAAATTTGAAAAATAATGAAGGTTTACTTCCTTAGCAATCATCACTAGTTCAGATTTTCCATTCTATTAACAAATAATGAATAAGTTCCTATGTGCCAGGAACATTTTGAGGTGACTAAACCTCACTTCTCACGGAATTCAGTTAATGATTAACATGGCATGAGGCTTTGGTCACACAGGAATGAAAAAACACCTCTCTGGCCTAATGGAATTCAGCAGTAGTGAAGGAAGAAGCAGCTGGGGACCGGCAGATTAGCAAAGAGCCAAGACAAAATGAGGTATATTCGTGTAGAAGGGGCTTGACATCCAAGAGAGCAAAGTTAATTCTGCAGTATGGGATGATGTTTGACTTCAAGAAGACAAGACATAAGGACTAAGAACTTGTAACAAGAACAAGCTAAAGGCTCTGAGAAAGGAGAAAAAGATGTGGGAGTTCATTCACAGAGAAGAGAGATATTTCACTTACATTCTGAGAGTGTCCTAGTGGGACATGGCATCTGAGGACAGCCTTCCAAGAGGATGCCTGGGTGGGAGAATGGAGAGCAGGTTCCATCATGCTAGAATAAACCCATCAACAAGTGTCAGTTACTGATTCTCTAGGGCACTGAGTTTGCCTTTTGTCCAGTGGTTTTGCATTTTCCTTATTTTTAACCTTTTCAGAACCAGAGGAAGAATTCACAGCACAGACAGCACACGTGACAGCTCAGGTGAGTGGGATGGGTAAGCCACGCTTGCTAATGTTTGCTATGCTTTCTGCCTTCTCACTCTGGGACCAGATGACCTGGTATCAACATTGGCACCATGTCCACAGACCCCTCCTGGCTGCCATGAGCCTATCTGCTTCTAAGGTACCTGGTATAACACTCTTCTCCAGTAGAGAGCATGCAGACAGTTCTGTACATTCTGGACTTTATTTGCCCCACATCCAAGTGGAGAGCATATGGCTGTTCGGTAAAATTCAGAGTAGCTGTAAGCCTCAGGAGTAGATGATCTTCTCTCTCCTCTGGAAGGTAGATGAGGAACCCAGAGGAGAAAAAGGAGTTGCTTGGGAAAGTGGAAGGATAGATGGCCATGGTAGACAGTGCTCATAGACAATTTGTGACACAGATAAGGACACAGAGGGCTGCTACAGGAAGCAGCTTGCACTGACTCTCCCTAGTTCATAGCAAGCAAATGTCCCAAAGGTGCCATGGGGACCCTGGGTGGGAAAACAGATCATTTAGGTCCTAATCTCTTGAATCCAGATTAAATCAGAAACAACAAACATATGTAGTCTTTTTCCATGTGTTGGGCTCTGTTGTGGACTTCTACATACATTAATCAATTCTTTCACTATATTTAGATTTTGTGGCATCTTTATTGGCTAAAGACCAATATAAATCCCATTTTAGAGAGGAACTATGAAAATAAGGGCTGTAAAAGATAAAAAGATCTTTATCCTAAGTAGAGGGTAATAGTTTTGGTGAGTCTCTCAGGGCTTTGGGCAGTTCAGATGGGGTCATATCTGTAAAATGATTTGAGAAACTTTAAAATACTAAAAATGAATGAAGGAGTCTTGCTACACCACAGTCTCCTGCATCTTCTTTCTCTATTTTTCTAGGCACCAGTAAGGTGAATGGATAAAGCCAGTACCTGAAGGGAAATGGATGAAAGAGACGCAGCCCCTCCCTCAGACTGGCCAGCAACTAGGAAAGAAGAAACACCCAGGTGAATATTTGCAAGATAAGAAGATAGGGTAGATGCAAGGAGAAAAGGTCAAAGAAGATATTTAGAAAGTTTAGAATCTGCTTCCCAATTAGGGGTTGTCAGGGACTCAACCATGACTCTGTAAGGGGAAGTTGCTGCAGACCTAAATTCTGAAAGGCCAGTAGCTCTGCTGTTCTATCATCTTACTGATACTCTCCTGCCACTGAGTGTGCTGTGAATTCTTCCTTTATTCTACATACTTATTTTTTTAGTACTTTATTGGCATTGACATTAGCTTAGGGATATGTTTGAAGCCCAAAATGAAAACAGCTTTGCCAGTCCTGTTAGGTCATCACAAGCTGACTTAAGTCTCATAAGCTCTTGGCAGCACCATTATCTGTTTATGAACAACAGGTGATCAGGCCAATGAGCCACATTATTGTCATTCGAGTCACTTCTCTCAAATCATTTTTCATCACAACGAATCAGAAGACAAAGTCAATCCTCTACCTCCTGCCTCCATCCTCATTTTAGTTCCCGCATGGTTTCATGCTAGGCTGGGTTGTTTGAAATCTAGTATAAAATACCCAAGAAGAGCTATAATTTTCAAATTTGCCTGTGTGTGATGTGCGTAATAAATGTAAAGTACTAGCAATTTGGTTGTTTGAGATGTAATGATTTTTTACATCGATATGCAAGAACTGAGGCAGCGTGAGCTTTTAGAAGCAGCATGTACCACTGGTAGCCAGACCCAAGGTAGTCTGTGCAGGTTACCTAAACAAGGAGGGGAGGCAAGAAGCTAAAGACTGCCAAGGTGCTTAAGCTTTCTTCATGCTTAACCCTGTGCAAACTCAAACACAAGGAAAGTGGGGACAGGAGTCCAGAGGAACCACAGGCTCGCTATTCCCTAGGAATAATGAAATGATGTGTTCTTTCCCTTGGAGAATTAACTGTGGCCTGCTGTCTGGCCTTCAGTTATATAATCTTAGACCTGAGTTTATTAACACTCAAAGTATCTATTCTCCCAGGGCAGACTCATACTAGCCAAGCTCATAAGGCTGATGCATACCACTGTGGATTCTCAGGAAAGAACGCAGCTTCTGGGAGTGGACTGCAAAATTCTGTGCAACAGTACTGCCTCATCCTGGGGAAGGCACCGCCCCAGAGCTAAATCTTAATCAGAAGCTTGCTTGGTGAGAAAGGATTCATAGTAAGAGAAATCCAGCAAAACTAATGGTGACAGCATTGGGCTGCCCATCCACACATCCTAGCCTAGATTCTCATCGCTTTCTCCAAGACAGTGATTGCATAGCACCACCAACTTTCCTTTCTGTGATATTCTTTATTATAGCATTTCTGAGCACCCATCCTCCTGACTCCTTTATAAAAATTTTTTGCAGTGCTAGGGATTGAACCCAGGGTCTCACATATACTAGAAAAGCACCGAATCACAGAGCTACATCCCTCTGTCTCGTTCTTCACATAATTTTGTGATTGTATGGTTGCCCATATTAGCTAAGGCACCAAGTTTTGCAACAAGCTCAATCTGTGATGGCTTGACCTTTTCAGTATTTGTTTGGTGAATTGCTCTGCTTTTCCAGACATTGGGGAGAGTCTTGCCTTTCAGCTTCTTGTTTGTCTTGCCTATGAGGTGTTTTCAGTGGGTTCATTGGGGGTAGAACTTAGTGCTGAGAAAAGAGTCTGAGGTCCTACATTTTATGGTTGACTTAGATACAAGTTTGCTGGGTAACTGTGGCTGTTAGTAAGTAAGTGTCTCCGACATTACAACCATATTTGTCTTAGTGGCAAGGAAAGTGACAAGCAAATCTGGCTTTTTCTGACAACAGTGTAAGAACATGTGGCATTTATAACTGTGCTGATCTAAGGAGGTCTAGCTTCATCCTTTTCTGTTTCTCCTACAATCTGCATGTAATTGTTTTATACTTTTGTGTTGTTGTAAATATAAAGAGAACTCAGAGCTCAAAAATCTTAATGTGCCTGCTGGCAATAAATTTCTACATTTCAAAGGGAACTAGCTGTAAATTTCTTGGAACATTTGAGAAAGAAAATGTGATTTTGTGATGTTCTTTGGACTCGTCAGATAGAAAATGCTATTTTACAGCCTCATGTGAGAAGAACCATTTAGTTTACTAGCTTTGGCTAGACTCGAGTGTGAGCACGTGGGAAATAAATAGGAAGGATCAAAGGGTAGTAAGGAGAGACTCTTACACTGGAGGAGGACTTTGTGCACACCAGGAAGGCTTCACATACATGGAGGACTTCACCCACATGGGGAGAGCTTCACACATACTGGAAGGACTTCATCCATGGGGGAACCTTCCACACACAGAAGGACTACATGCACATGGGGAGGACTTCACACATGCGGGGAGTACTTCATGCGCACCTCCCTGTTGTGATAGGAATGGTGGACGGGGCAAGAGAGTTGGAGGAGTATTGGTCTCTGAGTGAAAACAGAGGCTCTAAGAATCTGATTTATGGCCACTGTGGGTGTGAGCCTCCCTGTTTAAACTGCTTTAGAGATTAGTTGCCTCTCTGTGTTTGTTCCAGCCCAAACTTCTCATTATAAAGATGAAAAATCTGAGACCAAAAGACAGGATGTGACTTGCTCAAGATCGTGATCACTTAGAGGCCGAGCCAGAACAGAGGCCTGAGTGGGGTCTCCGAGCATAACTTGTCTCCCTCAGTCCCATGTAGGACACTGCTTTCTGTGCCCAGTTCGTTCCTTGTCTAATCATACACGCTGAAAATGTGACTGGCCTGTCCCTCACTCTCAGATCTTCAAGGAAAGACCTTTGTAGGTATGAATTTGAGATATTTTACCAGTGACACACTTCAGTGTATTTTTTCTGGAAATGATTTCTACTAAAAATAAGAGAAAAACAAAAGTGGCTGCACATACAACACGCATAAGTCTACTCTTCTACTAAACAATAACAAATGTAGAGGCAAGCAGTCTATTGCTGACACATTACACATACAAGTCAGTGGTGACTGTAGGTCTCTGTAAAGCTGTTCAGCTATCAGCAAGGTGTGTATGGCCCATCTTGGTTTCAGAATAGCTGCAGGAACATCAGCCATCACATTCTTGTTATAATTAGAAAACATGGAGAAAAATCTTTGGTGTAATAACATGGGCTCACTCATTCAGACCCTTTTAAAGAGCTTCATAGGCTTGCTCTCCTCCAAAAGACTGTGTCAGGTGCTATGTGTATTGTTTATGAAGAGTTTGAGAAATATAATTTTTAGCTGCGAGTTTTACTACCCTGAAGAAACTGGTATCTTTTAAAAAAGAGGAAGGTAGAATGGACATTGTGTAGAAAATTTTCATTCTTTACCACTTTTGTGACTGTGGGTTACTTAACCTAGCTTACTCCTATAAAAATGGAAATTAGATAGGATCAAATATGGAATGTACTATGTTCCAAAGTACCTGGGACATAGAGAGTGCTCAAAAATATAGACTGTCTTAGTCTCTTGTTGCTGGGAGAAAATATCCCAATAACCACAACTTAAAGGAAGAAGTCTAGTTGGGCTCACAGATTTTAGAGGTTCCAGTCTATAATAGTTGGCTCCAAGGCAGAAACAGAATAGCAAAGGGGGTAGCAGTAGAGAGGTTCATGTCTCAGAAGCAGAGAGTGAAGGGAGGAAGTCGGGAGGGAGATACATCCTTCCAAGTCACACCCCTAGTGACCCACCTCCAACCAGTCTCCACCTCCTAATAATAAGGTACAGATCTACCAAGATCCAATCACCTTCCAAACATGTGAAGCTTTGGGGGGTACACCCCAGAGCTAAACCACAGCATCATCTAAAACATGGAACATGCTGAAAAGCTTGATAGGATACCAAAAGTTCCCCACCATCCCTGGGGGTAGGACTGAACTATTTGCAAGAGCAGGAAAGAAGTTATAAAATTTGGAAAGTATTTGTTCAACTTCCTTTCAGTCTGCATGGTGGGTGATGGACCTTCTGAGTTGTGCTGGAAGATTTTGTTCTTCAAGGGACCTGTGTGATTTTTAGTGCACTTGAGAGGGTCCCAGTGGACCCTTTGTTCACATCAATTCTTCCTAGAAGTCTCTTTTGAACCATCAGCTAGGCTAAGTGTGGCTCTGGGAGATTTTCTTTCTGTATCCCTGTCTCCTTTGTTAGGAGCCACTGAGGATGAGAGCTTGTCTTGGCCATCTTCATTTTCCAAGGCTCAGCACAGTGCAAGCGGCTTGTCAGGAGGTCATAAATGCACACTGCATTGAGAGTCATTGCTCTGGGTTCACTCCCTTTCACAGCTTCCTTGGCCAGACCAAAACATAGACCTCCATCCCTAAAAGGCTCTTTTATGAGGAGTGTCCTCTGAAAAGCAAGAGTTGTTGCGGTTTCTCTAGGCTCACCACAGAAAGCTCAAGGCTCTGAAAAGCCTTCAGGTTATACTGGCCGAAGTCACTAGGCAGAAAGATGGATGGTGATGTTGATATTTCAGGGAACAAGCCCCTACTCTTGAGGGAATTAGCGTTATGCAGGGGATTCAAGCTGGACCCCGAGGCAGATATCCTCAGGCCTGAGTTTTGGTTCTGCAACTGGTTCCAAGTTTGGCTACAGTTCTCTTAAGTCCCCCCAAATTTCTGAGCTTCTCCTTCCTTACCTTTGAAGCTGGGGAGATAATATGTGCCCTTCCTTATGCCCCTTTGGGGTTGTGACAAGTAGGTAGGGAACACAAGGAAGAAAAGAGCTTTGCACTGAGTGTGAGAGACTTTCCTACCTGTGACTGTGAACCCATGAAGCAGCTGTGAGTGACTTTGATATCCACCTACTTGGGTGTCACATTTTGCGAGAGCTACTGTAACAAAGCGCTACACACTGGGTGGCTTAAGCGATATTAGTCCATAGACTCACAGTTCTGGAGGCCTGGATTCTACAGGGTTAGATTTTCTGAAAATGTAAATGAGACTTTGTTTCTGCCTCTCTCCTAACTTCTGGTGGTTTGCTGGCCACATTTGCTTTTCCTGGGCTTTACCTGGATCCACCTTCATCTTTACTTGGAGTTGTTGGATATGCATGTGTTTTTGGGTCAACATTCCCCATTTTTCATGTTGACAGTACTCACTTTGAATAGGGTCCACCTTCAGGATCTCATTTTAAGTTGTTTATCTCTGTAAAGACCTTCCCTCCAAATGAGATCATATGGTAATGTACAGGGAATGAGAATTTCTACATGAGTTGAGCCATAACACTGAGGGTAGTGAAAGATCAGTGAGGAAATCAGTAGCTCACCTTGGGCTGAAGAAATCAGTCTGAACATCACCTGTATTTAGTTTCTGGTGAACTGGTGACACTTACACTTCCTAACTCCAGTGTCAGTCCTCTGTAACTCTGAGATCTTAACTTTTCTGGGGGTCAGTTTTCTCCTGAATAAAATGGGACTCTGAAAAACTGTTTCCCAAGGTTATTTAGAGCATCACAGGGGGTGGGATGTGTTAGATACCTTCTTCAGCACGTGGCCCAATGCAAATGCCCAATATATGACCATTCCTTTTCCTCACACAGTATTAGATAAAGTTGGAGATCAGGAAAGGAAAGTGGAGAGCCCTGGGAAGCATAAAGCAATTATATTAAATTGTCTAGTGCAATTGTTTCTGTGAAAAGCTATTTGAGTTAGAAGCTTTGGAAATGAAAAGTGAGCAGTCAGAAAGCTTTTTGAATTGATAGGAGATAAGCTTGTTGATAATCCATCATCATAAATTGACTACCTTGGATATGCTCTGCTCTTTTTTTGATGGTTTCATCAACAATGACTTCTATTTAGTTTCTATGCACCTTTTTATAAATCAGATGATTTATTAAAAAAGTATCCTCCCAGATTCTGTTTGTGATCTTCAAGTCTATGTGAAATTTTATTTATTATTCTAATACTTTGCACTTTTGTAATATGTGTTCAAAATACAGTAATGCCTTTATTCATAAATACTCCTGTTTGTGAACAATTTGGTTTGTAGACATAAGCATTGGGCAAAATATTGCTTCTGGTTGTGAACTTTGCATTGGGTGACAAACATGATGGCAGCCATCTTGCCTGAATGAACATGAATGTGGCCATCTTCCCCTGAGTCATGGAACTGAGGTACCACTATAAGCCAAAAATTGAAGCTTGAGTAAATGACCCTGCTACAGAGAGGTGGAAGGTGACTTCGAAATCACACAATTCAATATCCTCATTACTCAAATAAGGGAACTGAGGAAAAGAGAAGCAAGATTTTTCTAGTCATTTCACAGGCAAAATGTAGACCTCCCATTTCCAGTCTTGTATTTACAAGTTCTTCTATTTATGCTCTAGACTATTGAAGGTTTTAGGTGTTTCTGCTTCCCTAGTTTGAATCTTCATTTGCTGAAGTACTGGGCCAACAGTCTGTGCTGGCATTTCTTCACAAAACTGCCACCAGAGTTGCAGCCAGACTGGTCCACCACACTCAACAGATCAACACGCTTCCCTTCTCTCCCTCCTGGACTGAGACCTAGGGCAATGGGTTCTCAAGGTAGAACACTGCTCCAATTTATAGTGGAGATCTGGGGCTGGTCTTCAATTCCACCCAGAAAGTAGCAACTCAAGAAAAGGTGTTCACTGTGATAAAAAAAATTGCAGAAAATTAAGAAGCAAAAGCCATATGAGAATTGCTGCTGTACACTCTCCTGTCTTACAAAAGCAGTGACTTCATATAGGTTAGTTGAACCAAACTTGGCCAAGTTATACCATCTCAATAGTTTCATTAGTAATGCTAATAAGTAGATCTCAATTGGAAGGTTGTTATGATATAATATAGTACATATAGGAGGCCTGGAGAATGGTACATAAGCCAGTAGTGATTATAGTAGCATACCAGTAAAAGTATTTTGTACAATAAAACTGAAAGGGGTCAGTAATTTTTAACCTGTTCTAGGTCTACTGGAGCTTACTTCCTCCTCCTCAGTACACATATACATGCAAAGATACCAACAATTTGGGGGACTCAGAACAGTCCTAAAACCCATAGAAAAGCTTTAGGAGTCACTGTAATTCTGATAAGGAACTCCTGCAAAAAGTTCTTTAAGACTATGCCTTATCAGTAAACTTTCCCAAGCTAGTCTGACAACCAGAGAAGTGCTGTCTAGACGTTTCATAAGCTAATGGAATCATGCTGTAAGATGACTTTGGCAGTGCCTTGAAATAGAGTAAGAATAGGAACTTTGATGGGGGAAATAAAGAGCCCCCAAGTTCTACATTAATTCAGAATCCAGTTAGCAGTTATCCAAAAATAAGAAATAAAGTACCTTGTTATGATTCTATATAATGAGAAAATTCCAGAATTGGAGATGCTCACAATCTTCGGAGTCTGAAGAGGAAACAAAGAGGAGTGTCTCAGCCTTCTGGACAGGCTGGTTATGATCTGGGGGGCTCCATTTGCACAGAGATGGGCTGCTCAAGTCCCTTTGTGCTTTGGGGGGTTTTGCTTTCTTTTATTTTTGAGACAGTGTCTCACTGTATATTTCAGGCTGGTCTTGAATTCACAGCTATCCTTCTGCTTCAGCCTTCAGAGATCTGGAATCATACCACCACACTCGTCTAAGTCCCTTTGCACATAGAAGTTCAGAGTCAAGTTATTCACTAGGGCACCCATTGGACAGTTAAGAAGAGTCTGGTTGTCTAGTTGGCTCCTTAGTTTGTTTTCAAGGGCCTTCAAAAAAATCTCTGCTCTGAAGCTGCCTGGTTGTAAGTCAAGCAAGGGCATTGCTGCATCTGGCCATGTCATGTGTGTGCTAAAGACATTTAATGAGACATTCTCTGGAGGTAAGTTGTATTTTGAGGGGCGAAACGCTTTTATGTTTGTTTATGCTGTGGACTGCCATTTCCAGTTTTTATTCTTTCTGTAGCATGTTCTCTTGGACGATCCTTTCACTTCAGTCATTTTATTTACAGCTCCCGTAAAGGTTGTGGAGTGTGTCTGACAGGGATTTTTATTGCGGTCTCACAGAAGTACCTGAAGCACTGAAGGAAAATAGCTTGCTTTGGATCAGAATGGGAAGAAATTTTATAGGATCTCGTTTAAAATCTAACCACTTTTCCTGGGATGGAATTGGCTTTTACTCATTTAGTTTAATATTAAAAGAAACTTTTCATACACAACTGACTCTGAAGCAAGGTGTGCAAGAGAGAGTGTGGAAGGTCAGAGAGGAAGATGCTTTCCAACTGGTGAAAGAGGAGGAGATCAGAAAAGTCTTTAACGAAGGAAATATATTGGTTTTCCTTCTTCACATTCCCCATTAGAAACTGTGGATATGTGACTAGGCAATCGCTTTACTTCTGATCTCAGGAAAATTTATATCTGATCTAGGTCTACCCACAGCTGAAACTGACTTACACCCGTGTAGCACACAGCCTAGTAGTTTTCTGATGAAGGAATTTATTAATCAATGAAATAAATGTTTATTGAATACTCCTCCCAACTACTGTGGCTTTGAGCTCACAATAATGGTTCCAACGTGCACCGATGTGCGTGCACAGTCACTCTCCCCCGAGGAGCCGAACTTCTGTTCAAGCACCCGCTGCTATGTCTGCATCAATTGCACCATCAGCATCACACAGCACCACAAACCTTTTATAGCTTTGAAATTCAGAAAGCGGAAATCAGCAGAACCAGCTTATATTAGACTGTGAGGAAGAAGCAAGCCCTTGTCTCTTTCCTGGCTTCTGCGGTTTTCCTTTAATCCCTTGGCGTTTGACTTGTAGTTTCCTTGCTCCATTTTTGTACCCATCTTCACACTGGTTTCTCTTGCGTCTGTCTCAAGCCCTCCTCTTCTCTCTTTGAGCCCAGTAATTGTTGGAGTTATAGCCCACTCTAAATCCAGGATAATCTCTCCCTGAGATCCTTAACTCCATGACTTGTGCAAAGATTCTGTTTCCAAATAAGTTCACATTCACAGGCTAGGACTCAGATATATCTTGTTGAATAGTCACTTTCTGGGTGATTATTTAGCACACTGTACTGTCCAGAAGGAATTTCACTTTTTCTCTTTGCTCAGAGAAGATTTCTATTTTCCAGTGAATATTCATGTATTGCCTGCAGCTGTAACACTATGGGAGAGATACTCACTTCAAAGAGGGTGACAAGATGAGAGCATGAATAAACAAAGAAGGGTGGGTGAGAAATACATCATAAGCATTCTGTATATAACATCAATGTAAAGGGTATTCCTGTGGATTTATCCTTCATGTATCCAGTGCTCAAAACCTTTCCAAGACCAGTATGACTACATATATCCAGAATCCTAAATGTTGTCTATTATACAAAGACCTGAGATTGCTCTTATATGAAGTACCTGGACTTATTTTCCTTAAGATATCTTAAGTAAAAGATTATTTTGTTACACCATACAAATCAATGCATACTTCAGACAGTGTGTTCCCTCAAGCCTCAATTTTCCAAATAGAACAGGGCACTTGAATTATATCAGGTAATAGAGAGCTTGTGTAAGTGGGTTGTTTATAATGAACAAGACAGGACTGTACTAAAACCTTGTTTAGAGATGTGGAACAGTCAAGATTTAGAGAACCAAATTTGATTGGGAGCATTCACATTAATGTCATTTCTGAAAATTTTTTTCTTGACGAAAGATATAGAAGGAAAAGTATAAATCCAACTAGATGATCTTCAGTGGTTTATATGTTTAGGGTGATGGACTTTTGTTTATTATTTGCCCTGGATGGAACAGGAAAGGAAGCCAAACAGCATTTTAGGTTGGGATGAGAGTTTCAATATTTTTAAAGGATAAAGGGTGCTGAAGTTTCCTGGATAAATAATAAGTGTTTACAATAAGTAAAATGTTTGCACTTCCTTTTTAATCTGGTCCTTCGGAGGTGAGTTTATAAAACAGTGTAGCCTCTTAGGTTTTAGCTGCTTAAATCACCGTAGGAGCTCTGGTAGCCTTGGAAAGGATATACGGAGCCTAATGCTCTGTGAGGGTATTCACTACTGCAAACCATTCCTCGGTACCAGCTTACTTCCTTTACCTGAGGACGACTGTTTGAAAACTAGGTAGCAACCATGACACTTGACCAGCATCTTCTGTCCTTTCACTGAGGGATGCTGAAGCTGCCTGTTGGGATCTGATATGTTTTCACTATGTATGAAACATCAAAGGGGCAAATCCTGTTGTTTTGCTTCCTCCAAGGACAGTTTCATACCTTGTGGTTTTCCCTGTCAGCTTGAATTGGTATCAAGCTGGGACAGGTCTTGACTGTGCCCTGGGTTCCCTATCACAGCTCAGAATGTCAGCATTGCTCCTTAAGTGGTGCATGGTGTGAGGCCGAGTGGTACAACAGAGGGAGCACTGGAGCAGCATTCGAAACCCTGGGCTCGGGGCTGGGGATATAGCTCAGTGGAATAAGCGCCTGCCTAGCAAGCGCAGGGTCCTGAGTTCGATCCCCAGTACCGCCAAAAAAAAAAAAGAAACCCTGGGCTCCAGTCCAGATTTCGCCATGCTAGCTGTGTAAACTTGTGTAACTCAGTAGGTATTTATTTAGCACATACGATGTATCAGGGCTGTGAAACAGAAGAAACGAGAGAGAGAGAGATAGGGGGATGGGGGGTACTTAGGCATGGATCCTGAGAACAGTAAGGTATTACTGTGCACGGGTAAATATCTGTAATACAAGGTACACGGAGACTTGTGCCACAAGGCAGGAAAAGGTAATAAAACTATAGCAACAGAGGAGGGAATGATTACTTAAGTTTGGGGAGATCAGGGAGCTTAAATGGAGGAGGCTGATCTGCAAGCTCAGGCTTGAAGTTGGGTTTAGATTTGAATTTGCGTCAGCAAGTGTGTTGAGTGGGCAGGTGGCGTAGGCGGAATGAAGCATAGGATCAGACTCATGAAGGGTAAAGCACACGGCACTGTGCAGAATGATCTGACACCTGGTAACCTGGCACATGCAGGGGCAAATACAGACAGGACACAGGACAGAGAAAACGGAAGCTTGGAAGATGCTGAACTCAGAATCAAAAGGTTTAAAACGCTAAGTTCTCTACTGAGGTTTATGGAGTCAGGAAGGAAGATGAGGAGGAGGAGAAAGAGGAACAGGGAGA
Source organism: Dinomys branickii (assembly GCA_004027595.1). NCBI lineage: Eukaryota > Metazoa > Chordata > Mammalia > Rodentia > Dinomyidae > Dinomys > Dinomys branickii. Next base: position 33,907 of record PVLD010020421.1, read on the forward strand.
AGGATGGGGAGGAGGAGGAGGGGGCAGAAGGAGAAGGAAAGGAAAGAAAG
>PVLD010020422.1:0-33949 GCA_004027595.1 Dinomys branickii
TTTGTCCCAGTAGCGCGTTCTCTGTCGGGTTCAGGAGCTGAAGCCGTTCTTCCCTCCGCACTCGCTCTCTCGGCTGGTCGTCTTCTTCCCGGAAGTCCTTATTTCTGTCTTCATATTGCTATATTTCATTGTTTGGGTGGTAATCCTCTGGGAGGTTCTCTCTCTGCTGCCTACCCGGTCGCCATCTTCCCGGAAGTCGGCTACATAATGTCTTTTAAGTGTTTTCAATGTGTTTGGGTCAGCGTTAATGGATAAAACTGTTGATGGTGTGGCTCTAAGTATGCATCAAAATTTTAAACAATGATTCTTATGGAAATAATTTCCCATTTAAGTCTTTGCACTATAAACTACATTTTTTCCTGGGAAATAGTATTGACGTGGGATATGGACCCCCTATGTTTGCGAGCATATCTTAATTTTCAGTTAGAGACTCCAGGGACAGGAGCTCCACCTCTTTCATCTCTGTATACGCAGCATGGTGCTCAGTGCAACGGGCTGTAACAGCTCTTCAAGAAGGTGGCAGGAACCTGCATGGTCATGAGCAATTGGTGGTTACTTGTGTTTGGCTTCACTGTGGTTCTGGATACAATGAGAATTGCCTTTGCTCTAAAATCATGCTAAAATTCCAGTATGCATAATTATATCCTAAGTACACATAAAAGAAATTGTGAGCATAACTTGTTTTATTTTTCTCTAGTACTAATTCCACATTTTCACAGAATGATTGGCATTGTGCCAACCCTACAGAATTTTTGCCTAAAATTAAATCAGTAGCTGTCATTTTTATAGAAAGCCTCTAAATGGTAAGGACAATTGGTAGCTAAGCAATTTTCTAACTACAAAAAGCCTCCTAGATTATTTAATAGTACTGGTTTATGTTTATTGAATATACTGTATTATATACTTACTATATGCAAGAGTTTATGGCAAGTACCTTCCAAGCATGATCTCATTTCACCCTTTCTGCCTCAGGCTCAGGTGTGGTTTGGCAAAGCATTCTTACTGATCTTGTCTTTCATGTTAATGGTTTATAAACCATGAAGTTTTGCCTTAATTTTGATTTTAAGGTTGTGTTTTAATAGTTTTTTCTTTATTGGTGCATTTTGGGCACCTCCATAAACTTTTAGCCTTATTCCCAGCAACAGACCGATTTAGGAGATTGGAACTTTTTTCTTTCTCTCTTCAGAGATAAAGAAAGTCAAAGTCAAAGTGACCACACTTGCCCAAGGTTTACAGATGTTAGTAACGGTGGAAAACATCAGAATTTCAGTGCCCTAACATCTCAGCCCTCAGCTTGCGTACATTATTTAATAAACGAGGAAACTCAGAAGCAAAAGGTCTTGAGGTTCCTCTGAGTAACTCAGTAGCTCTGGTGTAGAATGACACCGGAACCCAGAATTGCTCACCTGCACTAAAACATAGTGTTATGGTTTGTGTCTGCATGTCCCCTCAAATCCTCATGCAGTCATGGGGCGGGCTTCTAGATTTTTGATTCGTGGTTGTGAGTGCTGCATGGCACCGGGGCAGATAGTTTGCATATGTAAGGGAGAGGAAGAGGCTACGTGCCCCACTCCTCCCTTTTGCTTCTGTTGCTTTTGCTGTTTTCTGCTGCCATGAATGTTTGTCCTCTGCCGTGTGCCACTCTGCCTTGGACACAACCAAGTGAGCTTAACTTGTTTTCTTTATGGACTGAAACCTCTACAAACTGTAAGCTAAATAAACCTCTCCTTCCCTAATTTTGGGCTTTGGGCATTTTGTCTCAGCAACAAGAAAAAAGTAAGCGAGACACACAGCAAAAGGAGCCATTTACTGAACATGCGTCACTCTTACTCTCCAAGCTGTACCAGGAGGCAGAACCATTCTTCCAATAACTAGGTATCAGTCATCTTCTAGGAACTGCATTCTCCGTACTTGGTCAGAGGATGATCAACTTCCTGGCAAAGAAGCTGGGGAAAGGTAGTCTTGGAAGGCTTTCATTTGCTCTTTTAGATTCTGGGACTCACAACAGAATATGGTTCTAAGAAGTTCTCTAGGACAAGAAGATACAGGCACACGACTAAAAATCCAAGATAAAGTGTGGTTCTCAACCACAGAAGGGCTCAGAAGAAAAGGGCCTCTGTTGCAGATTCTGAATGCTGACTAGCTTCAGTTTATTGAGCACTTTAGCATTCAGGAACACTGAAGAGGATTCAGAGAAATACAGAGCAAGCTTGTTCCTTTTCATGATTTATATTCCACTTAAAGAAAAAGCTCACACATGTTACACATTCAGGACTTACCTGAACATGTAATGAGGCTGGTGAGCCTTTTTAGGATTGTTACAGCTTATGTGCTTTTCTATTGTGTAAACATTCATTCATCATAAGTGCACTGTCTGCCTACTAAGGGCTGGACATTTTCCTAGGTGCTGGAGATGAAAGTGTGCACTAAATGGACAGAGCCCTTCTTCCTGGATAGCTGATAAAACCAAAGAAAACCTGAAACAGGGTGAAAGGATGGCATAGTCAAGGAAACCTTCTCCGGGGCACTGACATTTTAGTTAAGACCCAAACAATGAGAAGGATCCATTAAGCGCCACTGTAGGAGAAGGGTGGAGGACACAGCAAGTGCTGAGTAGGAATGGCCTTGGCTGTGCAGTGACCTAAACTGCTCCCTCTCGTAATTATGTGACATCTGCTTCATCCTAGGAAATGAGACCCAGGCGGGCAGGGGCTTTGCTCCTTCTGTCCAGTACAGTACTGTCAACACCCCACCTAGCAAAGAATGTTAGAACTGGTGCTCAGTAGGTGTGTAAGAGTAATGAAGAGCAGCTGAGATGAGTCTTCTAGGAACTGCGTTAGTTTTGGATCCATATTCCCTATCTTAAAAATTCGTTTTGACATATTTATTTTCAACATCTTTTTCTTAACTTCAACACCCATCTTGTGCCTCCATGGGCAAAAGCTGTAATAGATAGATGGAGGTAAGACAAGAAGGGTCCTTGATATGCAGTTTGTCTTGAAATCTGACTTAAGTAGAGAAATGTATAGTACCTTCCCAAAATGAGGTGTCAAGAATCTGATAAATATTTACTTGTGGGTTAATGCAGTTGTGTGGTAAAGCCCCATCTCTGTAGAGTCAGACAGATCTAAATATCTATCTTGAATTCACCATTTGCACAAGTTAGCCATTCTAAGCCATAATTTCTTGGTTTGCAAAATGGCAAGATAAGTAACAACCAGCTCAACAAACTGTTGTGCTAGTTCAATCCAGTGCGTGAGCCACTATCCCCCTTCAAGAAACAACATGCTATCCAGCTTCTGGAAGCACTGGCGGCAGATGTTTCTGCTATCGTTCCTTCTGGGGCCTCAGCTGCAGAGCTCAACCTCGGACTCTTCGCGGGGCAGGCTGTGACTCCTGACCCAGGGAAGACAAAGAATGAGGGCGTGGCTAGAGTGAGAGGCGAGGCAAGAGTGTGGGGGTCGCAGAATTCTCACTCAACTCAGAACTTCCCATCAGGGAACCCAACCCAAAATGCTGAGTGCACAGCACAGCACCTATGGATCAGAAGCATTCAGAAGAACTAGTCAATATCATTACTATTATTATTATTAGCCCTAATGACAAGAACCAAACTACTTACTTATTTTCTGCAATGGTATTGAGATTAACATTTTCTCATGAAGTTACAAGGCTTTCAAAGCTAAAACATACTCTCCCTCCCCGTCCCCTCCCTCCCTCCTCTCCCCCTCCATGTGCATTCATTCAGTCATTCATTCACCTTACATTTGGAGTGACTAATGTGGGCCAGGCTCTGAGCTAAGTGCTGGGAGTGGAAATGAGAATATAACCAGCCTTTCAAGCCCATTTTAATTGAAGACAACTGTGTGCAAAAGTAGGGGCAAGATTTCCTGCCCTCTCCACCAGGCGACCCAGGAGTACAGCTGTTTATCCAGAAACTCGGCTCTCATAAGGAGTGAAAAACAGAGGCCAGTGCAGGGGCTTTGCAGACACGGCAACAGCAAACCATTCTACTTCTAATGACAAAAAAGGGAAACAGTCTGGTTGGGGCATTTTTTACTATTTCTATCAGTTATACTCTAGCCATGCACATGCATGGTGGGGTAAACACATGACTTGCTGAGAGGACGGAAAATCTGGTTCTAACTGTCACCCCACTGAGGAACAGTAATAGGGAAATAGTCAAAGTTTGCAAAACTTGATGGAGAGACAAGCACATCTAAGCCATCAGCTATTTCACTCAGTCACTTCCTGAGCACGTGGGAGGCAAGCCCAGCCATAATGCTGGGGGTAAGAGGTACAGAAAAAAGCAGAGTTTCTGAGTAGAGACTGAAACGTGTACAGATCACTTGTACGGAAAGGTGGAGTCGTCTATTAGGTGTTCATATAAAAACATCATTTATGCGGGAATATAAGTTAATTTTCTTTTCTCAAAAATTTATATACCAGTAGACTACAAATGCAGCTCCATGCTAGAGCAAGTCCCCTGATAATATTAATATATATTGAGAAAGAAGAACTTTTTTTTGTCTTTATGTCTGTACCGAGTCTCTCATTGCAGGACATGCACCCACATGCTTTAATTTGAAAAATAGAAGACTGGACCAGAATTAACATCAATGAAGCTGCTTTGGGAGGATTATGGGAGTGATCTGATTTTTTGTTTCCTTCATAAAAAGACAAAAAATGTAAGATAGATTTAGAAACTACTGCTGGATATATAACCTCACAAATCCACGAGTGATATTATTTGTAAACAAACCTTTGAAAGACCATTTTGGAAAGCAATTCAGGACTCTCGGGTCAGCAGGGCAGACAATAGACAAACAACTGTTAAACAAAGCAAGTATAAAGCCAAATTAAAAACATAAAAATGTCTGTTTAAGTGCTTCACTGGACTGGGACAGGGAGAAGGACTCTCCAGAGGCCAAGAACAGAAAAGCAAGGTCCATGGGAAATACTCTTTTGAGTCTGGAGGCCTTGAACTTTGGAGACTGCAGCTGCTCAGGGTGCAGTGGTGGAGAGGTGTTGATTTGATATTCCCACATAAAGCTGAGACCCTCTGTCCAAGAAGTAAGGAAAATAAAACTCATCTACTGACAGAAACCAGAAGAAATGAGCTCTGGTTGAAAGCAAGTGAGAAAAAACTCCCCTGAGGATTTGTGAAGAGAGTTTTCACCTTTCTGGATTTGGAGTCTGAATTCTGTCTCTATGAGCCCAAAACACTTTCAGAATAAAATTTAATACAAAGTAACACAGGCAACTTTAAAGTTGTTTATGTATGCAACAATGTATGAAAATACATATATTGAACTACAATTTTTTAAAACCTTGAATTTCTTTATTATGCAAGTAGATTTAACTACCACATATTTTTTAAAAAACCAAACAAAAAGAAAACATATGAACAGTTTTCAACAAGCTCTGCACATTTATCTGAATAAGAAATCATACAGTTCTTAAAACACCAAATAGGGATAGCTATGGCAACAAAATGATTAAAGGCACCACACTATTAAAAAAAAGATTTCATTTATTTCTTTATTTTTTGTCTTTGGGAGACAGGGGTTCACTTTGAAGTTCAGGCTGGCCTTGAACTCACTTTGTAGCCCAGACTGGCCTCAAACTTGAAGCAATCCTCCTGCCTCCACCTCCCAAGCCCTGGGATAACAAGTGTCCACCACCACACCCAGCCTAGAATAACTTTGTTTTAATTATGGATTTAACCTCTTCTTTTGGCTTTCACTTGAAAAACTGAGAGAAAGCCTTGGAGCAATGTTGGAACAAGGTAATATGATGTTCCTTGCTAATTTGCTAACTTAATGACAGTTAATAGTTTAATTATATCAATATTCAAGCTCAGCAAAAATGGTATTAGACTTTTTCTGGGCTTAATAAATCATTTAACCCTGGGAAGCTCTTAAAGGCCTTTACAAACTTTGAGGAGCAAGAGGGAAAGGAGTCAGATCGTGCTAAGCACTTAAGGCACTAGGGAAAAGTAGTAGGAAGGGAATTATTATCTTGACAGGCCAATGTTTTCCTCTAGCAATCAACCTCAGTCTTCCAGATGTTCAAGTCCGTTTTATTTATTCAAAGGGAACCAATGAGGTCTGCAAAACACATTATTTAGTCAGGTTTCAAATGCTATCCAAATGGATTTTATCCCACCCCACTGTCTGTTCTCTCCTTCTGCAGACATGCCTCCTATGTATAATATCAGGTAAGTCAAGCATTGCCACAAATTTAGCTGTTGACAGACAATGAGATGAGACTACTACTCATCAATGCCTAAATAATTAGCAGCTCTATTATGGGAACAGGGCTTGATAGTCAGGCTGGAGCTATTTTAAGTCTAAATCTAGATGTCTCAACATGTCTCCTTTCAAAGGACCTGTGATAATAGGTCTTCATATTATTTCATTAAACAGAAAGACACTTCTTTGATAAATCAAAACTAATCTCATTTTCTGAAGATGTGTTCCATAGAAAATGCTAGAGCCCAACCTCTAAATTTATTTTTAAGGCAGTGTATTATGAGTGGGAGCATGATTATTCTCTAACTCAAGTCCAACACCTATCTACACTCATCAAAAATGGGCAAAACAACTATACTGCACTGAAATTTAGCAAAGAACATAAAAGAAGCATGCCTTAACATATAGAGAAACATTTTGGAGAGAATACCTTGGGATGCCTCCCCAGAATACCTTCCAGCCTTCTCCCTTTTTAACAGGCCCCTAGACTTCTCAGACTTATAAGCTCAGTAGGATTGAGTGGTCATTCTTAAAGATGTTCACTGTAAAGTTAAAAAATCAAATAATCAGCTGGAATTGAAATGCCTCAGGAACCCAAGTACAAGCCCTACCTATGCATGCTTTGCCAGTCAAGGTAAAGGGCTTTATAGAGGAATTCTGGGAAGGAAAGGCAGTAGCTTTTCTTTTCTGTGGGACCTAACAAAGAAAGTACTTCCTCCTTCCTGATAAAACAGATAAGTGTGGCCATGTTTCCCACATCCAGCCTTTTGTGATCATGAAGTATTTCAGTCTTTAAATGAAGTTGATGATAAGGAAGTCAATAGGAGAAACGGAGGAAAGAGGGGGGAAACTGGGCCCCTAGTCACATGTTTCAGGCACTAGGTCAATCTGTTCCTAAAGCCTACTCTATCACAGAACTTTTCAGTTAAGTAAACAGATAAACTCTTCTTATTGTTTAAGCTAGTCTGAGTGGGGTTTCTTGCAAACAAATGTGTCTAGTCAATTATTAATGAAAACAAAACCAGATTAGAAGGTAGGCACCCTTTCCCAGTTTAAGACTTGAGTAAAATTATCCAGGTGTCCTAGGTTTTCACAGTTTATACCTTGTAGAGCCTCCCACTCAACAAGCAGCTGTACAGGTGAGTCTATTACCAAGAAATATTTTACCACATAGAAAAATCTCCTATAGCTGGCAGAGTAGAAGATCTTGTTAAAACACTTTGCCATAAGAAAAGAGGTAACATTCGTACCTCAGGCTGTTCCTATGCAATGTTTTGCAGAAAGGAAGAAACAGGATCAAGTGTATAATTTCCTTCACTGTCTTCATCAGGGAATTTTTAGTCTCCATCATAAAATGTTTAACCTAAGAACGTGTTTTGTGTGTTGATTGATTGATTTGAAGAAGACAGAAATTGACAGAAATACACTTCGAACATCCAATATAAAGCAAAGAAATTTTATGCACTCTTATTTCTGAGTGTCATCAAGAAAGAAGTACATTTTTCAGAGGCTTCCTACATGTCTTATGAACCTCTCCATTTGTCTTAGTGTCCACTGCCTTTCCCCTATCTCAATCCTTTTGGCAACAACATGGTTCCTGGGAGCCATAATTATATATTAGGCCCCGGCTTGCTAACTTCCCTATACTGCATCAGTGATGCATAACATTCTAATATCCTTGGCTTTTTTTGTTTCTGATTTTGGTACCGAGAATCAAACTCATGCCCTCATGCTTTCCAGGCAGGCACTGTGCTGCTCAGCTAGATGCCCAGCAGGACCATTTCAATATCCTCTCTAGAAATTTGGATTTGGGTTTCTGGAGATTAAACATGGCAGGGTAAAGAACAACAATAGAAAGAAACCCTTAAGCAGAACAAGCAACTAAACAGCGAAAGTAGGAAAGCAACAGCAAGTAAACAGTATGACAAGAATAAGCCAAAGTATAACAGTTATAACCATTAATGTAAATGGCCTCAATTCACCAGTCAAAAGAAACAGACTGGTAGAGTGGATTAAGAGACAAAATACCACAATATGCTGTATACAGGAAAAACACTTTACTCAAAAGGAACTCTATTGACTGAAATTCAAAGGTTGGAAAACAATCCTCCATGCAACAGATTCCCAGAAAAAAAGCAGAGGTAGCTATTATGTTTGCAGACAATTTAAACTTCAAACCAAAAACAATCAAAAGAGACAAAGAAGGCCATTATATACTAGTTAGGGGAAAGCTGCAAGAGGAAGATATAACAATCCTAAACATGTATTCACCAAATACTGGAGCACCAAACTATATAAGGCAAATCTCAATGGACATAAAAAAAACAAATAATCAATAACACTATTGTAATAGGGGACCTAAACACTCCTTAGATGGAAAGAGACAGGTCAACTGGACTAAAACTCAGCAAAGATATAACAGACCTGAACAGAATGTGCGAACAAGTGGACTTAGTAGATGTATACAGAATGTTCCACCCCACATCAGAATACATATTTTTCTCATGTGCACATGGGACTTTCTCTAAAATAGACCCCATTCTAGCCCATAGAGCATACATACCTAAATGCAAAACGATTGAAATTATCCCATGCATATTATCTGACCACAGTGCAATAACATTGGAAATTAAAGACAAAGGGAATTCCAAAAACTCCATAAACACTTGGAAATTAGACAACAAACTCCAGAGTAATCAATGGGTCACATAAGAAATTAAAGAAGAAATTAAAAAACACCTACAAAAAAACGAAATTGCAAATACAACTTATAGAAATCTGTGGCATGCAATGAAAGCAGTCCTCAGAGGGAAATTTATAGCAATGAACTCACACAGAAAGAAAACAGAAAGAGAGAAAATAAATAGCCTAATGCTGCACCTCAAACTTTTAGAAAAAGAAAAACTAGTCAAGCCCAAAGCCCAAAGAAGGGAGGAGATTATAAAGATCAGTGCAGAAATTAATGCAATTGAGGTGAAGAAAACCCTACAAAAAATAAGTGAGTCAAAGAGCTGGTTCTTTGATAGATAAATAAAATTGATAAACTCCTAGCCAACCTTATCAAAAAAAAAAGAAAAAAAAGGAAAAATCTTGATTCATGCAATAAGGAATGAAAAGGATGAAATCACTACAGATCCTACAGAAATTCAAAAGATCATTAATATCTACTTTGAAATTCTTTACTCTGATAGGATAGAAAACTCAGAAGAAATGGACAGATTCTTAGATATATACAAATTACCAAAGTTGGATCAAGAAGATATAACAATCCTGGAAAACCCAATATCAATTAATGAGATTGAAAACATGACTAAAAACTTACCAACAAAGAAAAGCCCAGGCCCTGATGGATTCACAGCAGAATTTTATAAAACATTCAGAGAAGATGGAATGCCAACACTTCTCAAATTCTTCAATGAAATTGAAAAGGAAGCAATTCTCCCTAACTCATTTCTGGAGGAAAGTATTACACTGATACCAAAACCAGAGAAAGACCCACCAAGAAAGAGAACTATAGGCCAATCTCCCTAATGAACATTAGATGCAAAGATACTCAATAAAATGCTAGCAAATAGAATGCAGCAAATGATAAGGAAAATTACACACCATGACCAGGTTGTATTCATTCCAGGAATGCAGGGATGGCTCAATATTTGCAAATCAAATAATGTAATACACCATATCAATAGAGCCAAAGACAAAAACCACATGATCATCTCAATAGACGCAGAAAAAGCTTTCGATAAAGTCCAACATGCATTCATGTTAAAAACCTTAGAAAAAATAGGAATAGATGGCCTCTACCTCAATTTATTCAAAGCCATCTATGATAAACCAACAGCCAATATCATACTCAATGGACAAAAACTGAAAGCTTTCACTTTAAACTCAGGAACAAGACAAGGATATCCACTGCCACCACGCCTATTCAACATAGTTCTGGAAGCATTAGCCAGAGCAGTTAGACAAGAGAGAGAAATAAAACGAATAAGGATAGGAAAAGAAGAAGTAAAACTATCACTATTTGCAGATGACATGATCCTTTACATGGAAGACCCCAACAACTCCAGAAGACTCCTTCAATTAATTGACAAATTCAGCAGAGTAGCTGGATACAAAGTCAACACCCAAAAATCAATAGCATTCCTATACACAAACAACAGACTGAGAGAGAAATCAAGGAAACCATACCTTTTACAATAGCATCCAAGAAATTGAAATATTTAGGAAGCAATCTAACAAAAGAGTTAAAAGATCTATTCAATGAAAACTACAGTACTCTGAAAAAAGAGATCGAAGAGGATTTCAATAAATGGAAAAACATTCCCTGCTAATGGTTAGGAAGAACCAACATTGTGAAAATGGCCGTACTACCAAAATTCTTGTACATATTCAATGGAATTCCCATTAAACTACCATTAGCATATCTCACAGATCTAGAGGAAACATTCCTCAAATTCATCTGGAACCATAAGAGACCCAGAATAGCGAAAGCAATTCTGGGCCACAAGGACAAATCAGGTGGAATCACAATCTCTGACCTGAAATTATACTACAAAGTTACTATAATGAAATCAATCTGGTACTGGCTCAAAAACAGACCTGAGGACCAATGGAACAGACTGGAAGATGCAGCCACAACCACAAACACAATCAGCCACCTAATCTTTGACAAAGGGGTCAAACAAGCTCACTGGAAGAAAGATAGCCTCTTTAATAAATGATGCAATAGGGGCTGGGGATATAGCTCAGTGGAATAAGCGCCTGCCTAGCAAACATAGGGTCCTGAGTTCAATCCCCAGTACCGCCTAAATAAATAAATAAATAAATAAATAAATGGTGCAAGAGAAATTGGCTTGCCTCTTACCAAAGACTGAAAATAGACCCAACTCTATAACCATGCACCAAACTCAAGTAAAAATGGATCACAGATCTCAATATTAAAACAGAAATATTAAATCTATTGCAAGAGAAAGTAGGTAAAACTCTTGAAGACATAGGAGTAGGCAGAGAGTTCATGAACAAAAATCAAACTGCAAGGGAAACACTTCAAAGAATCAATAACTGGGACCTCATCTTACTGAAAAGTGTTTGCACATCTAAAGAAATCACCAGCAGAGTAAAAACAAAACCGACAAATTGGGAAAAAATCCTAACTGGCTGTCCCTCAGACAAAGGTCTTCTATCTAGAACATACAAAGAATTAAAAAACATGAACCTGTCCAAATTCAAAGACCCAATCCAGAAATGGGCATCTGAGATGAATATACATTTCTCAGATAAAGAAACACAAATGACAAATAAATATATAAGAAAATGTTCTACATCTTTAGTCATTCGAGAAATGAAAATAAAAACATTGAGATTTCATCTTATCCCAGTAAGATTGGCCAGCATCAAGAAATCATCCAATAACAAATGCTGGCAAGGCTGTGGAGAAATGGGAACTCTTCTGCACTGCTGGTTGGAATTCAGACTGATAAAACCACTGTGGAGATGGGTTTGGAGATTCCTCAGCAAACTAGGACTAGAGGTCCCAGTCAACCCAGCTATTACTCTTCTGGGTATTTTCCCAGAAGATCTGAAAACATCATATCATTGTGATATATGTGCACCCATGTTTATAGCAGCACAATTTGTAATAGTTAAATCCTGGAACCAACCCAAATGTGCATTAACGGAGGACTGGATAAAAAACTGTGGCATTTTTACATAATGGAATATTACTAAGCTATAAAGAAAGAAAAACTTGAGGCTTTTACAGGAAAATGGTCACAATTAGAGACCGTACTCATAAGTGAAATAAATCAGATGTGCATATGCAAACAGTGTATTGTATCATTAATGTAAGAACCTGAAGGTGGGAATATAAATTAGGAGATATGAAAGGAAACTGCTCAAAAGTAAAGAGCAACTGGGATGAGGGGAAGGAGAAAAGGAAGAAAGGGGTAGCTATGTATGTATGTATGTACATGCAGGATGGCTAACATGATTGCACTCTTGTCTCATGTCACTTTATTGTAAGAAATAATCGATGATTAGTTATTTAATCAATCTTGTATGTCTATAATCGTTATCCTGAACATACACTTTGAAGTTTCCAATATGTGATACAACAATCATTGTTAATTCCCTATCACCTTATCTGTAATTCAGTTTTTGTACTATTCTTGCGCTCCTTTTTGTCTGTTTGCTAATGTTTTCATTCTTTTACTTTTAAAATAAAAAAATAAAATTTTTTAAAATGGCAGGGTAAAGACTCATAGCAAAATACTGCCTTTCTAGGACCTATAATCAAGACTCCTAGAAAACAACAACTTGGTGAAGAAAAAAGAACTCTAGGAATTAAGAAAGACCCACTAGGAAAACTAGAAACTATAGCGATATTAGAAAAATTCAACATAACACACATAAAAGGACCATGGAACACTAACCATGGTCCTCAAGGAGAGGGACCTGTGACCACTGACACAAAGTCAGCGTGGCGAGCATTGACAGCTCCAGGGGAAACAATGTTCATGACCGATAATGCTAGCTCCAATAAAAGCCTATGGTTATTGTAAACTGAAAAAACCATGGGGTTTTACTCTGAAAGTTACCCTTTCCACATGGCAGACTAGAGTTGGAGAAAAACTCCAGGGCAGCCCCAATCATTCTTGACAGTGATTAGTCAGGTGCTATTTGTGGAGGGGGTTAATTGTTTAAAATTGATCTATAGAACAAATACGAAACAACTACACTTCAGGGTTTCTGGGGTCACCCTGCCACAGTGACTGGATTGGACACAGCCACAAGAGGCATTCATAGAGAGGACAGAGGCTAGATACAGATGCCTTGAGAAGTTTAAACTCAAGCTGGAAAGGTTTCTGCCTTCCATAGTGAGAAATCAGGCCAATAATTGTGTGATCTTCAACAGGAGTTTGGTCTGAAAGTGCTGGCATAAAGTCCAGTGGACTGCTTGGCCTCTTCCCCAACAAATTCTATTTCCTCTGTACAGAACAGGACTCAGTAGTCTACGTTCTTTCTCCATCTACAAACATAATCAAGATATACGTCCATTTGCGTGTCTGCCACAGCTGAGTGTGTGAACAGAAGTCACCTCGCAGACTAAGGCCATTAGTTAGGCAGAGAAAGTGGTGACTTGCCTTCACAGAGGGACACAGAAACTGGGAACAGCTGGAGTGAACACAGTCCTAAGGTCGACAGCACTGGCCAACTGCACCCAGCAGGAAAAGCTGACCAGGATTCAGCACTCACACACACAAAAAGAGAGTACAGAAGTAAAATGCAGTAGGACGTAGCAGTGTCTCACTGTCATTTTCACATATATGGTGGATCACAATGAAGCAGAACCTGGAAAGAAACTACTCATTTAAAAACATGGAGAACTTTTTTTAACACATTTCTCTTTTTCTTCCTTTTATTTTGTAGGGGGCTGGGAAGGTTATTTATTTATTTATTTATTTATTTATTTATTTGCTCTCTGCTTTCTTTTTCTTCTCTTGACTATTCTTTACTGTTACTTTCTAGTTTTTCTAAATTTCTTTTACTCCTTAATAGAATCCTTTATCTTACTTTTCACTCCTCTTTCTCACCATTTTTTGAAATTTTAGTTATTTTATTTTCCCTTTCCCCACCATCTCACCTTTATTAGCAGTACTAAGCTTTATTCATCTTTAGATACTTAGTTGACTCTATGATATTACTGTTTAATCCATTTCTATTTTAATGGTGGCATAGTTGTTGCATTTAGTAGATATTTATTGTGTGGAAATACTTGGTTTGTACTTGTGTCTATATCATTATTTCATAGCTCTTTTCTATTGTTAAGGATGGTACAGCAATAGCTTTTTCGGTTCTTAGTGTGTGTCAACATCCAGCTTGTCTTTGAATCCATTATTACTGTTGTTCATTTTATTGTTATTGCCAGGATGTTGTAGTTATTGTTAATTAGTTTTTACTCTGTGCCAATTATCTGGTTTCTCTTTATGTCATCAACACTACTACCTTTCATTACTGGAGAACTGAGTATTGTGCCAGTTACACTAGACCCTCCTCTCCTCTGCCCTCCCCTCCCCAAATTAATACACAGTTAAATTAGGACTATATATGTCCCCGAATAGCCATAATCAGAAAAGAGCTTTGTTGTGACACATCGTAGTCAACATCCCAGAAGTCCAACACAAGAACAGAATCTTAAAAGATGTTGAAGAAAATCAATAAATCACTTATAAAGGTAACCACTAGAACTATAGTAGACTTTGCAACACAAACCTTAAAGGTCAAGAGAGTTTAGCGTGAAATGTTTTAAGCTCTCTTCCCAAAAAAGTCCCCTCCAACCCAGACTACTGTATACTTTAAAACCATCTTTCAAATTTAATGGAGAAATAAACACTTTGCATAACAGAGATCACTTCAGAAATTCATAACCACCAAACCAGAACTCCAAACAATTCTCAAGTATATCCTAGAAAGAACAACGAACCCAATAAAGCCAAAACGTCTAGTGGAAAGAATATATTAGATAGGGTAAACAATTAAACAAACAGGAAAAAAGGAATTATCAACAGAGAAATAATACAATGACAGAAATGTCGATATTTTTCAGTAGTAACTCTCGATGTTAATAGTGTGAATGGTGTCCACTCCCTAGTCAAAAAGACAGAGATTGAATCTATACAACAGTTGTGGAAGTATCCCCATTTTCACAATGCTGGTTCTTCCTATCCCTGAGCAAAGGAATAGCTCTCCATTTTCTGAAATCCACTTTAATCTCTTTTCTTCAGAGTACTGTAATTTTCAATGTATAGATCTTTTACTTCGTTCATTAGATTGATTCCTAAGTATTTCATTTTTTATATGCTATTGTGAAAGGTATGGTTTGCCTAGTTTTTCTCTCAATGAGTTTGTTGCTTATGTATACAAATGCTATTGATTTTTGACTATTGACTTTGCATCCAGTTGTGCTACTGAATTGGTTGTTAAATCTAGAAGTCTTTTGATGGAGTTTTGGGGGTCTCCTTTGTAGATTATCATGTCATCTGCAAATAATGACAACTTCACTTCTTCCTTTCTAATCCTTATTCCTTTTATTTCTCTCACTTGCATACTTGTTCTGGCTAAGTATATTGAACTATATATTGAATAGGAGTGGTGATAGTGGACATCTTTGTCTTGTAAAGCTTTCTGGTTTTGTCCATCTAGTATGATGTTAGCCATTGGTTTGTCACAGATGGCTTTTATCAGATTGAGGTAAAGACCATCTATTCCTATTTTCTTTATGGTTTTTAACATGAATGAGTGGTGGACTTTATCAAAAGCTTTTTTCTGTGCCTAGTGAGATGACCATATGATTTTTGTCTTTAGCTCCACCGATATGGTTTATTGCATTTATTGATCTGTGTATATTGAACAATCCCTGCATTCCTGGGATGAATCCTCTTTAATCCCAATCAAAATACAATTAGAATACCTCACAAATCTAGAGAAAGCATTTCTAAAATTCGTCTGGAACCAGAAGAGACCTAGAATAGCAAAGGCCATCTTGGGCAAGCCAGGAAGCATCACAATCCCTGTTGAAATTATACCACAAAACGACTGTGATAAAATCAGCATGGTGTTGCCAAAAATAGACCTGAGAATCAATGGAACAGATTAGAAGGTGCAGATACAAGTACAAACACACTGTCACCTTATCTTTGACAAAGGGAACAAACATGTTCACTGGAAGAAATATAGACACTTTAATAAACGGTGCTAGAAAAACTCTTTTCACATGCCAAAGACTAAAATGAGATGCATGTGTATCACCATGCACTGAACTAAAGTCAAAATGGATCAAAGATTTAAACATTAAAACAGAAACACTAAATCTACAGGAAGAGAAAGTGGGTAGAAATGTTGAAGATGTAAGGGTAGGCAGAGAGTTTATGAACAAAAACCAAACTGCACAGGAAATATTTCAAAGAATCAATAACTGGGACCTCATCTTATTAAAAAATTTTTGCACATCAAAAGAAATCACCAACAGAGTGAAAAGAAAACCCAAGAATTGGGAAAAATGTTAGCCAACTGTCCCTCAGGCAAAGGACTTCTAGCTAGAACATAAAAAGAATTCAAAAAAACAAGCCCCAAAATTCAAAGACCCAATAAAAAAAATGGGCATCTGAGACGAATGTATACTTCTCAGATGAAGAAATACAAATGGCAAATAAATATATGAAAAATGTTCAGCATTATTGGTCATTCATGAAATGCAAATTAAAACAACACTGAAATTCCATCTCACCCCAGAAAGAATGGCTATCATCAAAACATCAACCAATAACAAATGTTGGCAGGGCTGTGGAGAAAAGAGAACCCTTCTCCACTCTTGGTGGTAGTGTAGACTGGTGGAACAACTGTGAAAATCAGTGTAAATATTCTGCAAAAAACTAGTACTAGTATTGGTCCCATTCAACCCAGCTATTCCCCTTCTGGATATTTTCTAAGAACTGAAAACCATACCACAGTGATATATGTGCACCCATGTTTACAGTAGCACAACTTGTAATAGCTAAATCCTGGAAACAGCCTAATTGGCCATCAACTGAGGAATGGATGAAAAAGATGTGGTATTTTTACAGAATGGAGTATTACTCAGCTATAAAGAGAGAGAAACTCGAAGCTTTTATAGGTAAATTGACACAACTACATACCATACTCATAAGTGAAATAAATCAGACTCGCATATGTAAACATTGTATTCTCTCCCTAGTGTAAGAAACTGAAAGAGTAAATCAGATCCAAAAGGTACAGTAGACCTTGTGAATGGGAAAGAACTGCTCAAAAGGAAAGAACACTTGAGATGAGGGAAAAGACAAAGAAGCGGGAAAAATATATATGTATATATGGGATGGCAAAAAATACTCATAAAACAGTGGCCTAAAAACATGCAGGAGTAGCTATCTTATTTTCAGACAAAATGACCTTCATGTTAAAACTGATCAGAAGAGAAAAAAGTAGGTCACTATGTATTGGTTAAGGGAACAATTAAAAAGGAAGAGATAACAATTATAGATATATATGTACTAAACACAAGTGTATCCAACTTATAAAACAAACACTAGTGGACAGAAATCTCCACAAAATTATACTTGGGGAGCTCAATATTCTACTACAAAAATGGACAAATTAACTAGACATAAATCAACAAATATCAGACAAATATCAGACTTGAGCCAAACCTTTGAAAAAGTGGACTTAATAGATATCTACAGAGTGTGTTACCTTGATTCCAAAACTAAACATGAATCCAACCAATAATGAGAACTACAGGCTAATCTCTTTAATGAATATAGACACAAAAATTCTTAACAAGTTGCTGGCAGACAGAAATCAACAAATCGTAAAAAATATCGCTTCATGATCAATTTGGCTTCATCCCAGGAATATAAGAATGGTTCAACATATGCCAATCAATAAGTGTAACAAATCACATAAATAGAAGCACAGACAAAAATCACATGGTCACAATGGATAAAGCAATAACCACTGTTGAGACCATGTCACCTTGTCTGTAGATTAGTTGTGACTGTACTATTTTTTATGCTAATTGGTGTCTGTTTGTTCGTGTGTTTTTGTACTTTTATTTAAAAAAAAAATCACATGGTCATCTAAATAGATGGAGAAAAAGACCTGACAAAATCTAACACCCATTCATCATAAAAACTCTGAAGAAAATAAGTATAGAAGGACCTCAAGCTGATAAAAGCCACTTATGACACCTAATGTCAATGTCATATTAAGTGGAGGAAAACTGCAAGTTTTCTTTCTAAAATCAAGAACAAGACAATGATGTCCACTATCACTACTCCTGTTCAGCAAAGTACTCAAATTTTAGAAAGCACAAACAGGCAAGAGAAAGAAAGTAAAAGATATGCATAGGAAAGAAAGAAGTCAAATTATGATTATTTGCAGATAACATGATCCTTCACACAGAAGACCTCAAAAATTCTGCCAAAACTCTACAACAAATAATATCCACTTTCACCAGTATAATAGAATACAAAGTCAGCACACAATAATCAATAATGCTACTGTCACCAGTAAAGAATTCAGTGGGAAAGAAACTAGGAAAACAATACCATTCACAACAGCATCAAGAAAAATTAAATACTTAGGAATTAACCTAACCAAGAAAATGAAAGGTATATGCAACAAAACTATAGAATTTTTTAAAAAGAAATTGAAAAAGACATAGAAAATGGAAAGATATCCCATATTTCTGGGTAACAGAACCAATATAACCAGAGGGGCCATATATAATTTAATTTCTGTTTTTAAATTTATTTTAAATATAAAAGAAGGAAAACATATCAGCAAACAGACATCCATTTACAAAATAGCAAAAAGGGCTTCTGTCGTGAGTGGCACACGTAGGGCAACTTGTTTGTCCTGCATGCGGAATCGACGTCATTTACAAAATAGCATAAGAACAATACAGGCAGTACTAACTTACAGTGGTAGGAAATTAACAGTGGTTGTTGAATTATATATTGGTACCTTCAAAGTGGTTTTTCAGGAAAACAAATACAGACATGCAAGATTGAGCAAATAATTAATCGTTAACTGTTCCTTTCAGTAAAGTGATAGACGTCAGTAGTACAACTATGTTAGCTATCCTGCATATACACACATACATAGTTTCCCCTTCTTTCTTGTGGGGAAGGGACTGTGATTGCTAATGGATTGATTACAGATGGTCAGCTTTTCCTTTCATTTCACAATGTCTATCATACCTCCCAATTTTTATTCCCTCTTTCATGTTCTTACCCTAGTGAGACAATATGTTGCTTACATATGGAGGTTTGATTTATTTCACTTATGAGTATGGTCTCTAGTTGTGACCATTTACCTGTAAAAGCCTTGAGTTTATCTTTCTTTATAGCTGAGTAATATTCCATTATATAAAAATACCACAATTTTTTATCCATTCCTCAGTGGGTGGTCATTTGGGTTGCTTCACAATTTAGCAATTATGAATTGAACTGCTATAAACATGTGTGCACATATATCACCATGAAATGATGTTTTCAGATCTTCTGGGAAAATACCCAAAAGGGTAATAGCTGGGTTGAATGGGACCTCTAGACCTAGTTTGCTGAGGAATCTCAAAACTGATTTCCACAGTGGTTGTACCAGTCTGCATTCCCACCAGCAGTGGAGAAGCGTTCCTATTTCTCCACAGCTTTGCCAGCATTTGTTATTGATTGACTTCTTAATGGTAGCCACTCTTACTGGGGTGAGATGAAATCTCATTGTTGCTTTAATTTGCATTTCTCAAATGACTATTGATGTTGAACACTTTCTCATGTATTTGTTTGCCATTTGTATTTCTTTATCTGAAAAGTGTGTATTCATTTCAGATGCCCATTTTTGGATTGGGTCTTTGAATTTTGGGGGCTGATTTTTTTTAATTCTTTATATGTTCTAGATAGAAGACCTTTGTCCGAGGGACAGTCAGCTAATTTTTTTCCCAACTTGTGGGTTTTCTTTTTATTCTGCTGGTGATCTCTTTAGATATACAAAAGCTTTTCAGTAGGATGAGATCCCAGTTGTTGATCCTTTGAAGTATTTCCCATGTGGTTTGGTTTTTGTTCATGAGCTCTCTGCCTACCCCTATGTCTTTGAGGTTTTCACCTACTTCCTCTTCCAATAAATTTAGTGTTTCTGTCTTAATATTGAGATCTGTGATCCATTTTCAATTGAGTCTGATGCATGGTGATAGACTTGGGT
Organism: Dinomys branickii; assembly: GCA_004027595.1. Classification (NCBI taxonomy): domain Eukaryota; kingdom Metazoa; phylum Chordata; class Mammalia; order Rodentia; family Dinomyidae; genus Dinomys; species Dinomys branickii. The sequence goes on from PVLD010020422.1 coordinate 20,031, forward strand.
CTATTTTCACTCTTCAGCAAGTGGCAAGCCAATTTTTCCAGCACCATTTATTAAAGAGGCTATGTTTCTTCCAGTGGGTTTGTTTGGCCCCTTTGTCAAAGATTAGGTGGCTGAGTGTATCTGTAGTTGTGACTGCATTTTCCAGTCTGTTCCATTGATCCTCTGGTCTATATAATTGAATTCCAATAAAAATGCCAAGAGCATTCTTCATAGAAATAGAGAAAATAGTCTTAAAATTCATATGGAAGCAAAAGAGACCCATAAGAGAAAAAGCAATCCCAAGTAACAAGAGGAAAGCAGGCATCACAATCCTAGATTTAAAGTTATTGTACAAAGGTCTTCTATCTAGAACATACAAAGAATTAAAAAACATGAACCTGTCCAAATTCAAAGACCCAATCCAGAAATGGGCATCTGAGATGAATACACACTTCTCAGATAAAGAAATACAAATGGCAAATAGATATATGAGAAAATGTTCTACATCTTTAGTCATTTGAGAAATGCAAATAAAAACAACATTGAGATTTCATCTCACCCCAGTAAGATTGGCCAGCATCAAGAAATCATCCAATAACAAATGCTGGTGAGGCTGTAGAGAAATAGGAACTCTTCTATACTGTTGGTTGGAATGCAGACTGGTGAAACCACTGTGGAGATTGGTTTGGAGATTCCTTAACAAATTTGGTCTAGAGGTCCCATTAAACCCAGCTATTGCCCTTCTGGGTATTTTCCCAGAAGATCTGAAAGCATCATATCACTGTGATATATATTCACCCATGTTTACAGCAGCACAATTTGTAATAGCTAAATTGTAGAAGCAACCCAAATGTCCATCCACAGAGGACTGGATTAAAAAAATGTGGCATTTTTATATAATGGAATATTACTCAACTATAAAGAAGGACAGATTTGGGGCCTTTGTAGGCAAATGGTCACAATTAGATACCATACTCATAAGTGAAATAAATCAGAGGTTCATGTGCAGGCAACGTATTGTATCACTGGTGTAGGAATCTGAAGGTGGGAATGTGGATTCGGGGGTGTGAAGGGAATCTGCTCAAAGGTAGGGAGCAGGTGGGATGAGGGGAGGAGGAAAAGGAAGAAAGGGACAAATATGTATCTATGTATGTATATGAAGGATGGCTACTCTGGCGCTCCTGTTGACCTGTGTCACTTTATGGTAAGGAACAGTTCATGATTGTTTGATCAAGACTGTATGTCAATATGTGATTTCAGAAACACACACTTTGAAGTTATCAATGTGTGGTACAGCAACCATTGGTGATTCCCTGTTGCTTTGTCTATAATTCAATTTTGATTGTACTGCTCTTGTGCTACTTTGTGTTTTTTGTTAATGTTTTCCTTTTTTGTTGTTTTTTTTGTTTTGTTTTCTTTGTTTTTTATACTTTTAAAAATAAGAAAAGTTATTATACAAAGCTACAATGATAAAAACAACATGTTACTGGTATAAAAACTGACATGTGAATCAATGGAATAGAATAGAGGATGTAGAACACAAGCTCAGGCACATTCAGCCATCTGTTCTTTGACAAAGGGCCAAAAACATACATTGAAGGTATGAGAGCCTCTTTAATAAATGGTGCTGGGAAATTTGGCTATCCACATACAGAAGATTGACTCTAGAACCATATATGTCACCATATATTAAACTGACATCAAAAGATCAAAGATCTAAATGATAACACAGATATACTTCATTTGCTGGAAGGTAAAATAGGTAAGACTTTAGAAGACAAGGGTAGGCAAAAACTTTCTGGATAGAACTCTAAAGGCATAAGAAATAGTACCAAAAATAAAAAAATGGAATCATGTCAAATTAAAAAGCTTCTAAACAGCAAAGGAAACAAACAACAGAGTGAAGAGACAACTTACAGAAGGGGAAAATTATTTTGCCAGCTATTCCTTAGACAAAGTACCTATAACTAGAAAATATAAAGAATTTTAAAAATTACCCTCTCTAAAATAAAAGACCCTAAAAAATAAATAAAATAAAAGACCTAGTCAAAAATCAGGCTACTGAAATGAAAAGATGCTTCTCACAAAAAGAAGTACAAATGACCAATAAATACATGAAAAAAAAATGTTCAACATTACTGGCCATTAGAGAGATGCAAATTAAAACAACACTGAGATTCCATCTTACACCAGAAGGAATGGCTATCCTCAAGAAATCAAATGGTAATAAATGCTGTAGGGCAAAATGGAACCCTTCTGCATTGCTGGTGGACATGTAAATTAGTACAACCCCTATGGAAATCAGTATGGCGTTTCTGCAAAACACTAAAATTAGAAATTCCATTTGACCCAGCTATTACCCTCCTAGGAAACTTCCCAAAAGAATTAAAGTCACCGTATTACAGTGATACTTATAGCATACCCGTGTTCGTAACATCACAGCTCACAGTCTTGGATGCTGTCTATGTCTGTCCATCAGCAGATGATCGGGTAAAGAAAACACGGTATTTATACGCAGTGGGGTACTGCTCTGCCAACACTTCATCTGTAGGGAAATGGATGTGCCTTGAGACTATGTTGAGGGAGATAAATAAAACTCACAAGCTTAAACATCACACGGTTTCTCTCTTCTGAGAAACCTAAAGTATGACTAATTTAAAGAGCAAAATAAAAGATAGATAATAGGAAACAGAAAATAGATCTTTTTCAAATGGGAAGAGGACCAAGCGATGGGGGCCAAGGGGAAGGAGGGAGGGAGAAGAGGCAGTAAGAAGGATTACATGTGTTACGTAGGTGGACCAACTCCCCAAGATGCATGCATCAATATACACTGCAAAAGTGTACTAATAAAAAGTTTTAAAGACATTTTAATTTAAAAACATTTTGATTTGAAACCAAGTGAATATCAAGGTCCTTTTTCCCCTGAAACTAGATCAAGACAGAAACTCTGTGGGACTCAGTGGTCATTCTTAAAAATGTAGACCGGAAAGTTAAGAAATTAAGTGTTCAATAATGTATTGCTGGTCATCTCAAGAATTCAAAGAGCCATATGTGTTTGAGCATTTACTAAGTAGCAAGCACTGTGCTAACTTCTCATGTGTGTTACCTGCTTTATGCCCAGGCCCACCTGTGAGAAAGCTACATTTTTTTCACAGATCGGCGCACCAAGTGGTTAAGTAAATCATTCAGTGACAGGAAGAAGTCTCCTCTGTGTCAGAGCAAAGATTCAAATCCAAACCATCTGACCTTAGACCATTTGCTTTAAACCTCCAAGTCCTATCCCTGGAGCTATTTTATACGTAAGGTTCAGATGTCTTTCTGTGTTTGAAACCTGCAAAATCATCTAGTATTTCTATAATAATGTTTCCTTTTTAGCTTAAGTTGCCTTCTTGTTCCTGCATTTTAAAAAAATGTCTCAAGGAGAATATTACTGACAACTGGGAATGAACGTTTATAGCTCCCAGGAACTCAATAAACAGTGAGTACATGGATAAACGAACACCAAGAAGCCCCGTCTGGAGCGGGCATCTCAGTCCTCAGCGGCTTCATACTCACCATCGCTGATCAATGCATCCTGTCTGTGCCCGTGCGCAGCAGATGCTGCCTCCCTGGGCATTTGGTAGTAGGTGGCTAACTTCCTGGAGCTGGAACACATTCTAGAGAGGAAGCACTGACGATGCCCTCCTCTGCAGTGCTGGCATTTTGAAGGACAGATGTAGAATTCAGTCAGCACTTAGACTCCAGGGGAAATTGCACTGAGATGGAATTTTTGAAAAACAAAGGCAGACTACTTACGGCAAGATTAACTCAAGGCTGAGACTTGAGACTCAGAGGCCAGCACATCCGAAGTGGAGCCCTAGCCAGCACCACCCCAGTACTTTGTGACAGTGTGCAAGCTTCTGAGTGTTTCTTTTTTCTAAGTTTTATGCTTTGCAAACTATTGCTTTCAGAATTCAAAAAATAACCCAAGAAAGTACAAGAAAGAAATTAAATGATTGCATTTCCCCCAAAATTAACTGTCGTAACATCTTGGCATATCAGCTCCATTTTCTTTGCTTGCTTGACCGTTGGTTAAAGAAAGAAAAATCATGCAATAATATTCATAAAAATGATGTGCATTCATTATAAACAATCCAAACAATATAACAAGGTAAGCAAAAAGCTCATTTTCATCACTAGATTTCAACCACTCAGAAATTACTATATTAGGGAGTTTTCCTATGTGTGTTCGTATAGACGGTTGGCTGCAGAGATAAACTACCAACAACAGTAGACTGCATAGCTGAGCAGAAATATTTTGATAAGATCAGGGCTGTTTTAGATGGCCTCAGAATAAAACAGTACATTTAATTGTATTTAACTTTAATTTAAAAATAATGAATCGCAGGGATGCTGACAGCATTCATGCTGAAATTTTTAAAATCTAACTTTCTTGTTTAACTTTTCTTTTCCTTCTACCTAAAGACCCCAACTTGCCGCTAATGCTCAGGCAAATAACATCACACTCCCCCATCACCCGTGTTGCCCATGTTTCAGAAAGGAAACTTTCAGATAATCCACTTCTTTAAAACTATCATATAATATATTAAACACGAAATTTTTCATTTTAACCACTTTCCAGTATCCAACTCAGTGGTGTTCAATACATTCACATGCTGCACAGCCACCACCTCTACCTAGGTCAAAAATATTTCATAATTTTAAAAGAAAATCCTATGCCTTCAAAGCACTTACTACCCTCCCTCCTCCCTCCTTCTTGGCATCCAGTAATCTGCTTTCTGGATTTGCATATTATGAGTATGTCATATAAATGGAATCATATAATATAGGACCTTTTGTGTGGCTCTTTGGCTTGGTATATTTTCAAAGTTCATCCAAAGTAGTGTCCATCAGTATTTCATCTGTTTTTATGATTGAATGATATTCCACTGAATGGACCTGGCATATGCTTACCATTCATCAGTTGATGGGCATTTGAGTTGTTTCCACCTTTTGGCTATTCTTCCAGGAATGTTTTTGTACAACTTTTTAGTGAAAGACTTGTTTGCCATTCTTTGGAGCATATATCTACAAGTAGAATTGCTGAGTGCATGGTTAATTCTCTGCTTACCAATAATCTCCAAGCCATTTTCTATAGTTGCTGCACCATTTTTATCTCCATCACTCGTGCCACACCTTCGAAGACTTCCTACTGAAAAGTCCAGTTCTAACACTTTTCCAGCTGTATTCTGCCCAGCAGCCCTTATGATACTGGGAGGGAAGCCGTCATAGTCATTTAGCCAATTTTTAACCAAATGCTTGATCCTTTCTCCACTTAAAAGTTGCCTGCCCTGGGCATACAGTGCTCACTGATCAGCCCTCTCTCAAACCCAGCAACAGCTTCAGAACCTCTACCCTAGTACCACTAGCAATCTACCAATGAGGAAACATAAAAATTAAACTTTAGTCCTACTTGCCTAAGCCTCCTCTTACCCTTCTTTACAGGCCGTCTTGTTTGCTTGGAGCCCCATTTCCTTGGAGTCTCTGATGGCTGCTTTTTTTAAATAGAACTCCAATTTCCCAGAACCCATACATTGTCTATACCCCACAATTAGTGCCCATGTTTTGGTGCTGTTATGGTTGATACATTGTGTCAACTTGGGGAGTCTAGAGGTTTGGCTGAGTGATTCAGCCGGAAGCCAGGATGCTTACTTTGTATACATCCTGAGCCTGTGGAAGAGGAGGGCATGGAGACTGTGTGAGAGCTACATGCCTCCTGGGTGGGAGTAGGCTGTTTGCAATGTAAGGGAAGGAAAGAGGCTGCTTGCAGCTTTCTGCCCTTTTGCTCTTGTGGTTTTTGCTGTGCTCTGCTGCCATGAACAGTTTGCCCTGTGCCATGTGCCACTCTGCCTCTGAACCAGACAAGTATGGACTGAGACCCCCACGAACTGTAAGTTAAATAAACCTTTCCTTCCTTCATTTTGGGCGTTGGGTATTTTGTCTCAGGAATGAGAGGAAGTAACCAAGACAGGTGCATAGACTTCTCTCCATAGTTCATACACTCCTCAGGTCTAGCAACTGAGAAGGAGACAGAGTGAGCAGAGACCGAGCACGGAAGTGAGGTAGGGGCCTCCTGACCTCACACTGCACCTAGTCTGCAGCAAGACCAGCTGTCCCAGGTCCCAGACCACCTGGATTTCCTTTCCAGGAAGGGAGCGGGAGGGAGGGGGGAATGCAGGCTTTGCAGGTTATGATCCCCAGGAATGATACCTATGAAGCTCAGAGAGGGGACCAATCAGCTGTGAAAACACAGAGCAGTGCCATCTAAGATTTCACGTGTACTCTGCATCTTCCGTCTGTCGCTGACAAAGGTCCACACACAAGCTCAATCTTAGTGGGCTGCTGTCTGGATTCCACACTTACCCCCAGCCTTGGGTAGAGATAGAGAATCAGATAAGGCCTCCTCTTTTGCTTTATTTTTTATTTTGACATTTGATACAATTATTCATTTTCTTATCTATTTACACAGACCCCTTTCCAAAATGTTGAGAAGACACAAGTATCCTCCTATCCATGTAAACTTCCAACATAAGTCTTCTAAAAATAGTTATGAGCACAGAAAAGTGCCAGGAGGCGTGTTTTAGAAGGTGATAATAGAGCTGGGACATGCACAAGGCTTGAGTTCAGTTTTTCCCATTAAAAAATAAATAAAATAATAAACCAATGACTTCCAATTCAATCCAACAAATATTGACTTCCATTTAGTAAAGGACACTGAGCTCTGCCACTACCTCTGCATCTCCCGTGGTCTGCTTGACTTGCCATTACAGCTGTAGGATTTGGGCGACCCCCTCTCTCACCCTTCCCATGTGAGGACACTGAGGACCACGGCCAGCCAGCCCTTTCTTTTAACCCCTACACTCTACTCCCTGCAGCCCATGACTGAGTGTGGAGAGAGAGAACCTTTTGAAGTTTATGGGATTTTGCCTCATCAAGAACAATACAATAGGGGCTGGGGATATAGCTCAGTGGAATAAGCGCTTGCCTAGCAAGCGCAGGGTCCTGAGTTTGATCCCCAGTACCGCAAAAAAAGAACAATACAATAGCAGTAAAGAAAAGAGGACACAAAGAAACTGGCTGCAGCGTGATGTTTTTTCATCTTTTTGAGACAGGGTTTCACTGTGCAATTCAGGATGGCCTTCAACTCACTTTATAGCCGAGGCTGGCTTCAGACTCACAGTGATCCTCCTGCCTCAGCCTTCAGAGTGGTGGGATTACAGATGCACATCACTATGTCTGGCCTGCAGCATAATCATTTTTTTATTATAAAAAGAAGAAAAATAGTAAAACAGAATTTAAAAACAAGATAATAAGCAAGTAACAATAATTACTACTTTGCATATTGTTATCTTCAGTGTAGTTTTTGTTTGTGTTTTTGTTTTGGTGCATAGACTTCTCTCCACAATTCATACACTCCTCGGGTCTAGCAAGTGAGAAGTAGACAGAGCGAGCAGAGACCAAGCACGAAAGTGAGGCAGAGGCAGCATATAAGATATAGGCATGAGATATTGTCCAAACAATATTAGCACAAACCTTTCTTTTCAATGAACTAAGAGAAACTAGCATGAAATCTACCACATGCCTTACCATGTGGTCTAGTTTCAACTCAGAGTCATTTAGAGCAACAATAATCAGATAGAAGACAGAACTGAGCGCAACTCAAAGCTAGATTCAAATGTCAAGGGGAAGTTGCACTGTTAACTGATAACTTCTTGAGAATTCTTCTTCACCTTCTCTCATTCTGTCTCCATAATTTCGTTTCTCTCCACCCACACTGTCCTCAGCACTCAGCTGCATCCCTTCTCTAATCTGGCTTCCCTGTTGCCTCCAAATCTAAACCTTTAACATGTTTATCTTGCTCCTAAAGTGGGCCCCAGGAATGTGCTGAACACCCTGCCATGCACAGGCCAGCTCCCCAAACAAATAACTATTTGCCCAAAATATCGATGCACAGAGCGTACAAACAACTGCGTCTCTCTCTCCTTCTTTTGGTTTCTTCCAACGGCAAAAGTAGCTCCCTGACTAATGAGGCAGCAGCCTCCTTCCTCACTAGGAAGGAAGAAATATAATCTGTGCTATAAGAAGTGCAACAACATATACAAAGTGCCTAGCAAGGTTGCTCAGCCCTTTTTCTAGAAGGAAATGAAGAATCCAGTTTTTTCTATAAGACATTTTCTCTAAGATGAAAGCATCTTGCCTTGTTGTGAACTCCCCTCCGTGGCGCATTCAAGTTTTTGAATAAATCATAAAAATCATTCACTTGCTATAAGGGAATAGTATTCTCTCTGAGGAGAGTTAGGTTTTTGGAAAAAGCATAAGAACATCAGAAAAACAACAGAGAAAGGGATCATTAAAACACAGCATTTGACATTTGCTGCATACAGAAGGCTTCGATTAATAGTTTCAGTACCGGAACAAAAATTTTATCAAGTAACATTCACAATTTGTTAGAATCAAAATGACTTCTGTCTGTTTTTTAAAATGCCTCATTTTTATCATAATAAACAAGGGCTGATGGGGCAGCCCGTGGCATTTTGGTAGAATATACAAAATGTTAATCTCTCAGCATGTTTTTTTAAATTGTAATATACATAACATAAAATTCACTTTTTAAACCATTTTATTTGCACCAGTCAGTGCCATTAACTACAGTCACGCTGTTGTGTGACCATCACCACCAGTAACTCCAGAAATTTTTCATCTTATAAATCTGAAACACTGCTCCTAATAAAAAAGAACTACCTGTTTACCTCTCTGAACAACCTCTGAACAATCCCCATTCTATTGTCTCTGAATTTGATCACTCTGGGTACTTCATATAAATGGAATCATGAAGTATTTGTGCTTTTGAACTTGACATTTTCAAGGTGTTCCATGCTGTAGAATGTAACAGAGATATTTTTTAAGTTGGAGAATAATCCGTTGTATGGATACAGCACATGTTGTGTAACCATTTATGCATAATGGGTGTGAGTTGCTTCCACCCTTGGATTCTTGGGAATAAAGCTGCACTGAGCATAGGTATAATATATATGCCTAAACTCGGGGCAATTAAAGGACTCAGCCTTGTTAACTTTAGTTTTGTATATGTTTAATGTGGAATCAGTTTTATTTTTCTTGGCCGGGGAAAATAGAAGTTAAGATTTCTGGGGCCAGCTGCACAAGGCCTGCCTGACAAGCAAGAGGCCCTGAGTTCAATTCCCGGTACAAAAAAAAAAAAGATTCCTTAAGTAAAATTAAACAAAACAACAACAAATCACATTACTTTAAAAAGTTAAAAGCATGACCCTCTTTACTCACCTAGCTACATAATACTCTAGACAGGTAACTTCATCTTCCAATAATAACTTTTTGTCATTTCTGGAGTATTTACTATACACTAGATATTCAGGTAGACACTGTGTATGTATTAATTTACGAAATGTTCAGCTTTATTACCACACTTTACATAGCCTAGTAATGAGGGTATGTACTTGAAGCACATTACCTAGTTCCTCTACTTACTGTGGGAACGTGGTGAAGCTAATGAACTGTGTTAATCTCCCCAAATGTAAAATAGACCAGACATTACTTACTTCAGATTGTTATTATCAGGATTGAGATGAAATACGTGGGCTTTTATGTTGGGGCACTGCAAATATTCATAAGTATTGCACAGTAATGTTTGCATGTACTTTGTACTCAATGCCAGCCTACTGCACCTCTTTCCCAGCCCTCACAGTCATACCTGAAGAGTGAGCTCAGAATTTGCACACTCATGTTAACATTAGCTTAAGCCAGATAATGTTTAACATATGACCTCTCCTTTTAAATTATGTGCCAACAACATACAGCTGGTATTAAAATCACATGCCAAGTCAAAGTAAAGTGAGTTGATGTTATTCATCAAATTCTTCTCTCTCCTGATATGGATAATAATTAAATTGAAATTTGAGGAAATTCAACTTGAGATCAGATTCTTTGTGAAACTTGCATAGCAGTCTTGAACAGGTCATCTTTCACACTAAGACTCATTTTCATCCTGAAGAGACTGCAGCTGTAAGACTTGAATGTCACTAAGATTTTTTCCAACTCTGGATGTCACAATTTGCAAAGTTGGTAACTGTATCACACACAATCATCAAACTCCATTTTAGGAAAGGCCTTTGTGACCCAACACAACAAGACTCTGTGTAGGTCAAAGTAGCATCATGTCTTAATTCCCTCAACCTTGTTCAACAGAGAGAAAATATATAACCAATACAAGTGTGCAAGGTAAAATGTTTACCTATGGTTGGTTCTACTCAGTATGCCAGTCTTTGAAAAAGAATATTCACTCAAACAAGTGCTCTCTACATGACTCCTGTAGAGTTGACTCCTGCACAAACCAATCAACTGCTTCATATTTCTTTACCATTATGAAAGAAGCAGCTGGCATTCTCAGTGTTTGTTGAGAAGACCATGCAGGGAGCTTATGGCTTTCTGATTTGTAGGCCTTAGTTTGTACTGTTCCATCCACATGGCATATCCTTCCTTCTCAAGGAAATTACTACCCATTTGTTAAAGTCTAGTTCAAATACCACATTCCCCAATAATGTCTCCTAGGTCTGACCAATTGTATCACTTCCTTTCCTTGTAGTTCCAATAGTATTAATATCACAGTTCCTATAGCATGACTTTAGACCTCTCTACTGACCTTTATCATATACATCTTTGATAATTTGCATTGTATTTGATAACTTTATTTTTTCATCCGTGGGATCCCCAGAGCACTTAATGTGGTATGTCACAGATACTTCACATCTGTGTCATGGTTGGATGTTACCTGTAGATTACACATCTACCTATAGATGTCACCTGTGGGACTGAATCTTATAACTTCCTCTGCTTTATGTCTTGTATCAAGTTAGCACATAACAGACATTGTTGGATGGCTTTATCTAAACAAGTTATTTATTTTTCATCACCTTGATTCTGTCTAAATCTTCTTAGACAGAATGCACCACCCAGAAAACCAAACAGAAATGCCTTGTTTTATATTTCTTTTTATACTTACTTTGGTGCTGTCTTTAATGACGACCTAATAGAAGGAAAAACAGACTTTCGCTGGGATGATATCATTAGTGTGCTGCCAGGTTTCTAGGAGATAAACAATAGAAAACAGACAATTTCAAAAGCCATTATGAATAACTTCAATGGACACTAAACTGGACCAAATCTCATCTCAAATAAACAACTTTGTGTAGCCAGAAGTATGCAAACATACACCAATACCAATTTGCAACTTCTGTTAAGATGAAGTAGATAGCCTTTGAAGGTTGACATAATCTATTAATGTCCACAGGGCTGTGGATTAAGAATGAAGTAGTAGAGAACTGGTGAAGAGTAAAACCCCTGAGCCGACGTCCGTAACTGAGGAGCTTCCCTTAAATATTCAAGGGAAGCCCGTGCCTCACCTGGGAGAGCTGAGTGATACAGCAACAGTGTTAAAGGAAAAGAAAGCACAGACAACTGAAGGGCAGAATCATCTGGGTGAATATAAACTAAGACATCATTTGGCAAGCAATATTTGCCTTGAAAAATTAAATCTAGGAGTGGTTGAAGCCAGACTCTAAATAACTCCTTGATGTAAAACCAATCTCACTGACTGACCTGAGGGGAAGTACCCATGTGTTCAGTGGAAACTACAGGACCAAGATTCCGGACCTTGCTCTTGGAAAGAGAAAAAAAAAGATGCATTTCTGATGTTATCACCAGAGAGTCCTGCCCACCTGTCAGGGATTGAGATACCCAGTCTTTCTTCTTTTCTCAGGTTAAAGCATATAAATATAAAGCAGTTATTAGTTTTTAACTAGTTCTATACATCTTACTAAAAATATTTGTGCTTGTGTTAAGGGACACAGAGATGATGAAAACATGGTCTCTTCAAGAAGCTCATGTGATAGTAACAATAATCACAGGAAAGCTTGAATGAAGACACTCTTGATTGTCAACCTAAGTTGGGTGTAGCTACACTTAATTTTAAAAATCTGGTTCTGTTAATTTCTATTTTAAACAATGACTAAAATTTAGACTGGATTTTCTTGAATCAAAGATCATCCTGGAGCAAACTGACATCTTAATATTTAGTTTTACAACCTAGGAAGTGGAAGTGGTAGATAGTACAGATCTCTCTTTGGGTCTTTAAAATCTCAGCAACATTTTCAATGTAAAGGTCTTAGTAAATTCTTAAGCATTTTGTATTTGGGTGCATTATTATAAGCAGAATTTAAGCTCATTTTTTGCCAGCATGAAAAACTCCATTTGACGTATATCAAAAGGTATTTTACATATTACATATACATGCATACTATAAATGCATACTATGGCTTTTTTCTTATGGTTTGTTGTCAGGATAGATTTCTTTTCTGGTATTGCATAAGCCTTGTATACCTGTAATAAATCTCACTGGACATCCTATGCAATATTTTTAGATATTCTTATATTTTGTTTGTTAATATTTTGTCAGGGATTCTTACATTTAAATTTATAAGAATATTGATTTGAGCTGGACATGGTGACTCATTCCTGCAATCCCAGCACACAAGGAGGCTGAGGCAGGAGAACTGCAAGTTTGAACCCAAACTGGATAACTTAACAATTTAGCAAGACACTGACTTAAAATTTTCAAAATATTTCAAAAGGCCTGGTGACATAGCTCAGTGTGAAGTCCCCAGGTTCAATCCCCAGTACCACAAAAGAAAAAAACAAAAACAAATAACCCACAACATAGTAAACCCTGCTTCAAAATTAAAAATTAAAAAAATAGCTGGGGATGTAGCTTAGTGAAAGGGCCACAGATTCAGTCTTCAATGTGTTTTTTTTCTTTTTTTATTTTAAAAGTATAATAAAAAAAACAAAAAGATATTAACAAACATACACAAGGTAGCATAAGAATAGTAAAATCGAATCTGAGTTACAGATAGGGTGACAGGGAATCATCAATGGTTGTTGCATTACATATTGATAATTTCTAATTGTATAATCAGGAAAATAGGGATAGACATGCAAAATTGATCAGACAATTAATCATCTACTATTCCTTACAATAAAGTGACCTAAATCAGTAGTACAACTTCTTTTTAAAGTGTGAAAGCAAAAAGAACTACATCAACTACAACAGAAAAAGAAAGAGAAAAAAAAAACGAAAAGTATTAACAAAGAGACACAAAGTCGCTCAATAAACTTATAATCATAATTGAATTATAGACAAAGCAACAGAAAACCAACAATATTTGTTGCATTTCATATTGATATCTTCAAAATGTATGCACCGGAGAACACATAAAGACATACAAGAGTGATCAAACAATCAGTCATCAACTATTCCTTACCATTCAATGACATAAGTCAATAGTAGAACCATGTTAGCCATCCTGCACATATATATATATATATATATATATACATAGATACATACATACATACATAAATTTTTGCCTCATTCTTTTCTCCTTTCCCTTGTCCCCTCTGTTCTTTACTTTTGAACAGATTTCCTTCATATCTCTTAGTTTATGTTCCCGCCCCCAGGTTCTTACACCAGTGACACAATACATTGCCTGCACATGTATCTCTGATTTATTTCACTTATGAGTATGTTGTCTAATTTTGACCATTTGCCTACAAAGGCCCCATATCTGTCCCTCTTTATAGCTGAATAATATTCCATTATATAAAAATGCCGGTTTTTCGTCTGTGAGGCCCCGCTGCCACACTGCCCTCCCTGGGAACGCAGCAATTACGAACTGAAACTTCTGCAAACTGTGGTGACGTTGCTCAGTGTGATGAATGTCTCCAATTCTAAGCAACATTGTGGCTAGTAGTTCAGCACCGCTCTGCTCAGCAGTGAAGCCAATGCAATGTGTCTTCAGCTGGCACTTCAT
>PVLD010020423.1:0-33949 GCA_004027595.1 Dinomys branickii
TTTTTTTTTTTTTTTTTTTTTTTTTTTTTTTTTTTTTTTTTTTTTTTTTTTTTTTTTTTTTTTCTCTATTGGGTATCGAGCTCAGGACCTTGCTCTTTCCAGGCAAGCACTTATGCTACTGAGGTAGATCCCTAGCCCAATGGTGTGTCCTTTGTATATCTGTGTTTTTTCTTTTTTTTTTTTAAGTTCTTTGGGTACAGGAATTTAATAGTTATAATCTTAAGAAACTTTTTGCATTTCTATACTTTGTGGTAACTGATTTATTTCCCCACCTGGCCAAGCTTTCTAACTCTTATTTTGTTATAGAAGAAGAAAATCGTTTAGAAAAATTAATGGTTTTGCACAGCAGTGTACAAAATAATCACCCACATATTCTGATTCTTAATATACTCTAATGTAGAAGACATTTCTTTCTTTCCATTGTAATAAAAATCTAAGACTAACAAATATCATGGCAAGTACTTAGAATATATTTCACACTAATCATGTGAGCATTATTCTACACTGTATTAATCCATATTTAGTATGTGAACAGAACTGGAAGGCCTCCATTAAAGCTCACCTCGGAAAAGTCAGAAAACAACATATAAATATGGATGATTCATTAAAATAAATTGTTTTGATTTCAGGTAGAACATGCAAAGTGCCGTCAAGTCACATACTTTGCAAATACATACTCATCGTAGAGGAATCCCTCAGTGACTCATAGCTGAATGTGCTGTTAGCAGATGAGGTCTGTGGAAAAGAAGAGGCACTTGTCGGGTGAGATGGGGTGCGGTCTGGAAGGCTGTCCTAGCCCCTCCTTCTCTCTGCTTCCGGAATCCCAGCGTTTGACCAGCTTTCCAGTGTCCTGCACTTCCTCCTCGCCATGTCTGCCTTGGAGTCAGAGCGCATGGAATGAGCTCTCTGAAACACAGAGTCAGTGAACCTCTGCTCGTTGAAGTAGAAGTTTCGGGAATTTTGTCCCAGGGACAGGAAAGTGACAAATCTATTTGACCTGGTATGGTACTATTTGTCACGATTTTTAAAAATTTAGATTCGCATTTCAATATGCCTCCCTCCCTTCCTTCCATCCTTTCCTGTCTTTCTCCCTCCCTCCTTCCTTCCTTCTCTCTCTTTGTTCCATCCTTCCTTCCCTTTCTTTCATTTTATTTCATCTATTTCTCTGCCTTGTGGGGTGACTAAAGAATAAACACAGGGAGCACCAAGCTACAGTCCCAGCCCTTTTTGTCTTTTCATTTTAAGCCACTAAGTCGCCCAGGACAATTTCAAACTTGCAGTCCTCCTGTCTCAGCCTCCCCAGTAGCTGGGATTACAGTTGTGTGCCACCACACATACCCAAAGTATTCTCTTTAAAAAAATTTTTTTTTCAGCAGTAGCTCTTCTCCAACTCCTGTTTCAAGGTGTTTGTTCTCTTTTTTGGTGTCCTGTGTTAAATGTGATTCTAACTCAAGCGCACAAACCTGTTATTTGATGTTTAAATATGCTTTAGCCTCTTTTCAGCAGAATGTTTTTGTTATTTACAAACACATTTGACACAGAAGTCACCACTTTTAAAGTCATGCCGTATTCCTGCGCAGCCTTAAAATTCCACTTCAGTTTTGTTTGTTTTTATTTTGCAAATGTAAAAAAATCTAAGAACACGGTCACTAACACACTTGCAGCTCTGAAGTTCTATAACCCTGTGATGCAGCCAGCAAGAGCCTAGAATGTAGACTATTTGAGAAAGTAACTGGAATTTAACAGAGAAGTATTCCTGGTCTTTTACGAAGAGCCAATACATTTTCAATTTTCCTGGGCCGCGTAGCTTGATTTTCCCACATTATGTGAATTAGTCCAGATTTTTAACAAAGAAATACAGCCCTTTTTACTAGGGACTGTCTCTTCAATGATGATCGGGTAATTTCTTACCTTGTCCAGCTCTACCTCTCCAGGTGAGCTCTTTTCACACTTACCTTTTTATTTCCTTATTTACAACCTCCACTTCTTTTCCTCCAAGTTACTAAAAGTAATGTTTTATTTCTCACGCAGAGGTAAATCTTCTAAAAAATGTAAATATGTAATATAAAAAAATGTAAAAATGTCAAGTAAAAATAAAATTGTTCTGAAAACACAACTACAATTTACCATTGCAAGCATATTATTCATAGTCTAATCTATTACGTAATAACACTGCTTTCCAGCAGCCCTATTCAATAACTGTGTTTAATCTCACCGTATTTTATTCCAATCTGGTGTACTTATAAAGTAGTTTTGAGTGTAATATAAGTCAAAATTAAAGATTAAGTTGTACTGAATTCCACTGCTCTTTATGTATTCCTGACCCTCTTAGGTACATAATAATACATGCAAAAACTGTTCTAATCTAAGAAACAGTGTGACTCAGTTGTACATCATACAATCTGATTGTGATAAAAATAAACATTTTTCTTATACTTTAGTTACTTTATACAAATGTAGTACATTAATATAGAGAGAAATATTAAACTCTTCAATCACAAAACACACGACAAGCTCGGAACATTTTCTTAACTTGAGTATAATGATGCTGGGATTAAACAGCCTTATTGTACGTAACAGTATCCCAACTACCACAGTATCCACAGCACATGTATTTAAAAACCTGTCCACAAAACTTATGTGTCTATTCTTCGCCCTGTACCGCTCCCTGCTTTCAGCGGAAATGTCAGTGCTGAATGTTCTACTTCTCTGCTCCCGGCTCACCGTCACCGCTGACCTAAGGAAGCCTCCGTCTCGCTCAGACTGTCTCCTGATCCAGTCATTCTCTTCCCTGCTTTCCAGAGAACGCCATTCTAGTGTGTGCGCGCGCACATTTTCCACGGGGTCGTCATAAAACGTGGAGCGTCTGTGTGCACAGAGGTCTCTTAAACTTGCATATGTGATACTGTGGTAGGTTGCTTCTTCCATTGCTGCTTTCTTCACTCACCGCTATGTAAATGATCTCTGTTCCACGTGCACCTTTTCAGTTGCTTAGCCATCCTCTCCGCCACAGACACTTCCGCCTGGCTCAGCTGGGTCATCACACAGAGAAGAGCTGTGGAGAGCATTTTTTGGTTTTGATCGCCTATGAAACTGTCTGAAAATTTCTCCAGGATGCATAGAATTTTTAAAATACCTTTATATGTAAGGAAAATCATTTTTAAAATATGAAGTTTATCTCAGTGAAAAAGAAGCCAACATTCTAGAATTCATGCTTAAAACAATATTTAAAAGAATAGTGTTTATTAATTCCATTTGCTTCAGATGGAAGAAGAAAACATATAAAGGTTGTGTTTGTATCAGAGCCTATATAAAGGAAATCTCAGGAGCCATTCAAAATAAACATCCAGGGACAAATTTTATGAAAATTCACACAAGACCAATATGTACAAACCTATAAAACTTTATTAAAGGACATAAACAATGACTAGAATAAATTGAGAGTCATAACCTGGTTTTAGATGGTAGGAGTCAGTATTTGGGTAATGTCAGCTCCACCAAATTCTTCCATGTCTCCACAGGAGCAAATAGAAAATATCAACAAAGTATTTTATGAAATTGGCTAAGTTACTGCTAATATTTACCTTTAAGGCAAAATATCTAATCATGATCAAGATTTATAGAAAGAGGAAATAAGAAATAACTTACGCTACAAGAATTAAAACATAGCAGCAGCATGTTTGGAAAGGTAAATAAAGATTTTTAAATGTTTTCAATACAAACATGACAAATATTTCAAGAGATAGATATGTTTGGCATAATTTATACCTTATACTATGCATACTTGTAGCAAAACATCACTATCTCATTAATATGTAAAATGTATGTACAAGTTATAATAATTTAATATAAAATTTTAACCATAATATTAAAATAAACTAATAGCCATAATATAAAGATATAGTAATTAAAACAACATATTTGTGAAAAATTATGCATAAAATCGTATCAAAATTAAAACTCTAAAAACATACAAACATGCACATGAATTTAGTATGATATAGACATGGAAGGTGATTTGGATCTACAAAGAAAATAATATACGTTTTGAGGAAAATCCTAAACTACTTTATTTAATTGCACCTAGTTATATGTAGAGGTATTTTTAGTGGAGTTTAGATATATTTAAGTAATGAATTTAATAGAAGAACCTACAACCTAACAGCTAATTATTTGGGGATGGTTAAAGTTGCCAAAATAAAACAATTCAAAAACCAAGATAACAAAAATATTCAACACCTTTAGTCAGCAGGGAAATGCAAATTAAAATCAAAATGAAATACCACTTCACATACGATCAGAAAAACAAAACCTTACCTTAGTTCACTCAAAAGAAAGATTTGTATTATTATCTGTTTGTTTCTTTTTTGTAAGAATCTTTTTGGTTTATGTCTTGGACTTAGTAACTACTTTGAAGGTAACGATACACAGTGTGAAAACTATTGCTATCCTCTTTATTATTTGATTGTGAAATTTTGCTTTATTTTTTCATGAAAGAAATATCAATTTAAAAAAGAATTACCAAGAACAAGGAAGTAAGAGAACCCCTTACAATGTTGTTAGGAATGTACATTAATGCAGCCTTCATGGAATACTGTGGGGATTCCTTAGAAACCTCAAAGTAGAAATACCAACTTATCTGATTTATTCCACAATCCCATGCCTAAATATACGCCTGAAGGAGAGGAAATGTGTAAGTCAAAAAGCTGCCTGTCTCCCACATTAACTGTAGCATTATTCACAATAGTCAGGATATGGAATCAATGTAGTTTCGACCAACAGATAAATACATAAAGAAAATCTAGTACTTTGTCTTGGTTACTTTTCTCTCATTGCTGAGACAAAATAGCAAATGCCCAAAATGAAGGAAGGAAAGGTTTATTCAGCTTACAGTTTGTGGAGGTTTCAGTCCATACTTGGCTGGTTCTGAGGCAGAGTGGCACATGGCAGAGGGCAAATGTTCATGGCGGCAGCACAGAGCAAAACCACAAGAGCAAAAGGGAGGAATGGCAGTAAAGCAGCCTCTTTTTCTCCCTTACCTTGTAAACAGTCTACCCCCACCCAGGGGGAGTGTAGCTCTCACATAGTCTCCATGCCCTCCTCTTCCACAGCCTCAGGGTGTGTACAAAGTAAGCACCCTGGCTTCCTGCGGAGTCACTCAGCCAAACCTCTAGACTTCCCAAGTTGACACAATGTATAAACCATTGTATAAACAATGGAATGCTACCAACTTGTACAATGGAATGCTATTCAGGCAGGAAAACAAATGAAATCCTATCCCTTGCAACATGAATGACCCTGAGAACATTTCATTGAGTAAATTAAGTCAGGCACACAAGGGAAAATTCAAGATGATATCACCCATGTATGGAATCTAAAAGGATGGTTCCCACAGAAGGAGAGTGAAATGAGGTTACAAGGGCTGGGAGACCTTGATGAAAGGATACCAACTTTCAGTGAGAAAGGAACAAGTTTCAAGAAATCTATTGCATAACACAGTGACTCTAGCTAATGGTATAGCTAATACTTTTCCTGAAAAGTATGAACAGAGGAGACATGAAGTCTTACCTCCACAAAGAATTCTAAATATATGGAATAATGCATAGGTTAATAAAACAGAATTTGTCATGCTACACTGTTATGTGTATATTCTAAATCATGTACAAAATATATGCAATTTCATGTTATATAAATTTTAAATATATATTTAATAGTTGAAAATAGATACCTACAAACTATGTCTTATTAATGAAAAAAGATGACATAGGCAAAAGACAGAGAAAAGAGTAAAACCAACATGAGTAAATTACCTGTCACAGATAAAACTAAGGTTATTATCTACTATCGAGGCCAGAAAGTCCATTATAGATTTCGTAAATCAAGGGAAAAAAATCTAATAAATTAGACAAATACAGAGGTGAGTAATTTCTGAAAAATGATTTCAAAAAGGCAAAATAAGTAACCATATGCTTAAGCTCATTGATGTTTATGCTTATTGATGATATCCTTACTAGTAACCACGTAAATAAAAAGGAGTTATTATCCATCAGGTTTGCAAAAGTTCTTATAAGTTCATCATAAAGAATTGTTACAATGTGGGAAAATAACTTCAGATCTATTTTAGAATGCAAATGGTCTTTATCAAGATAAAAGCCCTGGCCATGTCTCTGACCACAGAAGGGACATGTGACATTGAAGGGCAGACAATCATAGGTCTGCACTTGGGTGTCCTTGGCACCATTATGTGTAACATTTGGGGAAAAATGAATTAAGATGAAATGTGTTATTAAAATGTACCAGCGCCCCACAAGGAATGAAAACCTTATTCACTATATACACATACTATATTCACTATATACACATACCAATAAAAAGGGGGGAAAGTAGAGGTCCAGGGCAATGCACACAATAGGATTCCTTTCCATTTATGCAAGAAAGATACCTAGCAGACACTTGTATGCATGTGTACAGGTGTATTTCTGTGTCTATGCATGCGTGTGTGTGTGTGTGCATGCGCACACGTGTGCTTGAGCACGCAAGAACATCGCCAGGTGCAATGGCGCCCCATGTGTTAATACTTCTCTATGTGGAAAGAGTGAGATTAAAGTAGTGGTGATGAGGTGCAGAGGAAAGACTTTCAGTCCCTGCTGTATCCTTCGCATTTTTCAAAACTTCAGTCATCAATCACATCTAATGCAATTATTAAAGGGAACATTTAGAAAGTGGTAGTTAAGTGAACAAAAACAGATATAGAAAGATAAATGTCACACAATTTCTCTTGTGTGAGAAACTAAAAATTAATTAATTAACGAAGAGCAATGACAGGAAACAAGAAGGTAGACGTTTGGAGAAGGAAGAGGATTAGAGGTGGGGGGACCATGGCACGTGAAGGAACGGAAAGTGATGAAGATAGATTAAATGCCTGCGAGAGGAATAGTGCTTGAGTGGTATTTCTACTTTTGGTTTTTTGAGGAATCTTCATATTGATTTCTATAGTGTTTTTACTAGCTGCGTTCCTACCAAAAATGCAGAAGCGCCCCTTTTCCCCTAGAAGAGTTTCTTTTCCTTCACCTGCACTTATTATTTGTTTTCTTGCTTGTAGCCATTCTTTCTGGATCAAGGGGAAATTTCAGTGATTTCTTTCTTTTAAATTAAACGCATGTCCCAGTTTCCAGACACAAATCTCACCATTCTGCATAACAGGCTCTAATAAAATTCTTAAGAATTTTCAAAAAGAATAAAAGTGATAGTTTAGTGAAATAGCTGTTCTCTGTCACTGGCATTTAAGGACATCTTTTGGTAGCAGACTAAACATGTTTTGGACACTGTATAAAGCTGCTAAGACCACTCTGCTGCAAAATGCAGCGTTTATGTTTCAGTTCAGGCTCTGTTCACAATCTGGTGGTTTATTTATTTGTTTAAGCAGAATGTCTTCACTGCAGAAAAAGTGACCTGCTTGTTACTCAGATGGATAAAGAAAGATCAGCAACACTCCCTCTCCATACAGGCACCTTAGCGCAAGGGCAGAAAACAAGGACATCCAGGCAGCCAGAGCAAGAGCCTTTGTGTGCAGCAGCAGGGACTCACGCCCAGGACTTCATTGTGTTTGTTCTGAAAAAGCAGAGAGAGTCATCAAAATGCCTGAATAGACAGAACATTTTTATTGAACCATCTACTGGGTGAAGTTAATTGAGCAATGGAACATGACAGCTCAATAGGTGAGATTATCAAAAGAAAACTGCCCCCCACAGGGCAGGAGCCCCAGATGGAAGTGCCTGAGCTTTTCTGAGGAAAGTGATTGCTTCATCATAAAAATAGAATTGCCCCCTGCTGTTACATTGCCCTTAAATGAATCCAGCCCAGCACCTAACTATGACAAATAGGCAGGGATGGTGTCCACAAGGCTTGACACTTACATCCGATGTTAAACCTTAGGAGCCTACAGGGCTTTGGAGGAAGATGTCCTTTGTCTTGCTAAATCATGCAATCCTTTCCCAGTTGCTTCAGTAGGAGTTTTGATTCACACAAAACTTGAAGAATGTCAGACTTTATTTCCAAAGACAAAAATTCATTAATTTAATCTCAGAAAAACAAAGAGCTGTTTCTGTGAGAAAGCGTAAGCTACATGGGGAAAGAGCTCATTATTTATTATTATTTAACCATCAGTTTAACGCATATTAAAGGATCAGGTATGATGATAGAAACTGTTATTTAAGGGTATGATAGTTCTTATTTGGTACACAAAATATCTTAATTTATAGTATGTTTATACAGGTTGACTACGTAATTAGCAGGGATGCTCCCAGCTGGAAATAATTGAAAGCCGAGTTTAAACAATGGCATTTTATGGGTTCACACGTCTGCAAGTCCAGAGGCAGGGCAAGCTTCAGGGTTGATTTGATGTAATGTTTTCAGTGCTCTTTCATTGTGATTCTCTGTGGAACTGTCTGCAGTACTGGAAATGTTCTTTATCAGCACTATCCCAGGGAAGCTACATGTCATTACTGAGCTACATGTGCTACTAGAAATTTGGAGCTAATTTTTAAAATTTTACTTAATCTTCAGTAAGTTAAATGGAAACCAAATAACCACATAGGGGTTTTGGCTTTGTGTTAGAGAAAATTCTACATCATGCCACTTACACACTATGTGCCAGCATTTCCATCATGTGTATAATACTTTTGCTTCAGCCAGTGAGATCTGAAGTCACTCAGATCAAAACAAAGATTCATTACATGAGTTCTAACATAGGAGCAAATGCCATATTTTCATGTTTCACTGGTTAAAACTAAATCACAAACCCTTTTTTGAACTGATAATGCTCAGAAAGATGATAAAAATCTTTAGGCCCCCCGAGGCTTTTCCAAAACAGGAGTGAGATTGGCTTCCCCTGGAGCTGATAGGCTAGATGAAGGTAGATGATAAAGATGGATATTTGAATAGGGAGAGGAAAGCAACCTAGATACTGGGAAGGCAGCTCACCGTATTCCCCTCTTTCTTTAAATTGCAATCTGTACCATATAGAATGAGTTATGTGTCTATAATTTGGAGTCTCTGCCGTTGCTTTGTGGCTAACATGCTTATTTTGCTCCATTCTGTGAAAGTTGTTGAGAAAGCATTCTTTCTAAAAGCACCTGCTTCCTCTCTCTCCTTAAAAGCCTTCTGCTTGGTGAGTTGGCTCAAGTGATTGCAGTCTCCCTTTCTACCCTTCTGTGCACCAACGGTGTTACTCAATCGTTCAAAAGAAAACACCTGGGACTGGAAACAACTACACTTTTTTCACATCTTCATAAAGCTCTTGCTGCTCTTTTGATGAACCTGAAGTTGGCTGCTTACAGTTGTCTGATATGTCCACTCTACAGGCGACTCCTTGCTGTGGCTCTCCAGTTCAGAACTAAGGCGTTTGCTCTTTCCAGAAGTCTCTCTTGACACAACTGTATCTTCTCATATTTGTCTTGTTCTGTGGGTTTTTTAGTAGTCCCTTCCTTCTAGAGCTTAGCCTTTATTGGACTCTTGTTTTTCGTTTTCTTTGATCTTGTTCTTGTAGTATTAGGTATAGAGCCCAGGATCTTCAAAATGACTTACATAGCCAACCATTTTTAAATTTTATTATTAAGGTTATTAGGATGATTTAGATGCACATAATGACCGCATTCATCACAGGGAACTTGTACCTGCACGTGATGTACCTTAGTTCCTCTTTTCTCTCCATTCCCCTCCTCTTCCTTCAATTCTTCCATCCCTCCTTATTTACAAAGCTTTGTTTCTATTTTATCCTTTTTTCTCATTCCCTATACCAGTTTCCCTTTCCTTTTGAACAACTTTATACATTTTCATAATATCTATTATAATTTTGTTTCTTATGTACACTTTCGGTATCTCACACCAGAGAGAAAATGTGATATTTGCACAAGTATGTCTGATCTCCGAGTGTATCCATTTAGCTATAAAAGATAAATCTTTACCTCAAGTTTATCCTTCTTTATGATTGAGTAGTACTCATTGTGTAGAGAAGCCATATTGCTTTTATCAGTTCACTGGTTGATGGGCATTTGCATTGTTTCAGTAAACATGGGAATGTGTATATTTCTGTGGTGTGATGGTTTTAATTCCTGTAGAAAAATACCAAGAATACCTGAAGTCAAATTGGACCTCTAATTCCAGGGTTTTTTTTGAAATTTCTACACTGATTTCCACAATGGTTGCACCAGTCTACAATCCCACCAATAGTGGAGAATTCTTTTTTCCCCACAGCCCATTCAGCATTTGTTATTGGCTGATTTCTTGATAATAGCCATTCTTTCTGGAGTGAGATGGAATCTCAGAGTTGTTTTAATTTGCATCTCTCAAATTATCAGTGATAATGAACATTTTTTGATATAATTATTTGCCATTTATATTTCTTCATCTAAGAAGTATGTATTCATCTCAGATACCTATTTTTGTATTAGGTCTTTAAATTTGGGGATTTGATTTTTTCAATTCCTTATATATTCTAGTATTAGGAATCAATCTAACAAAGGAAGTAAAAGATCTCTACATTAAAAACTACAGTACTCTGAAAAAATAGCTATAAGAGGATATCAGAAAATGGAAAGATAGCCTTTGCTCTTGGGTAGAAAGTACCAAAATAGTAAAAAATGGCCATACTCCCAAAATTGTTATATAAATTTAATGCAATCTCTATCAAAATACCATCAGCATACCTGACAGAACTAGAGAAAACATTCCTAAAATTTATTTGGAACAAGTAAAAACCTAGAATAGCAAAAACAGTTCTGGGCAACAAAGGCAAGTCAGGAAGCATCACAATCCCTGATTTGAAATTGTATTAAGAAGCTACTGTAATAAAAGAAGCATGGTACTGGCCAAAATAGAGCTGAATATTACTGGAACAGTTTAGAACATTCAGAAACAACTCCAAACACATTCACCCACCTTAGCTTTGATAAAGAGGCTAAACATATCAACAGGAAAAAAGATAGCCTCTTTAACAAATGGTGGAAAAGCTGGCTCTCTTCCTGCTTAAGACTAAAGCTAAAGCCTTGTCTTTCACCATGGATTAAACTAAAATCAAAATGGATCAAAGATCTAAATATTAAAAGAGAAACACTACATATGTGGGAAGATAGAGTAAGTCACACTCTTGAAGACATAGGTAGAGATAAAGACTTTATGAACAAAACCCCAATTGCACAGGAAATACCACAAAGAATGAACAATCGGGATCTCATCTTACTAAAAAGCTTTTGCAGAGCAAAATAAATCACCAGGGCAAAAAGATAACCCATGGAGTGGGATCAAGACTATAGCCAGTTGTTCCTCAGACAAAGGACTAATATCTAAAATGCAGAAAAAAAATTAATTTTTTAAACTTTGAAATGGGGTCTTGCTGTGCTAGGTTTGAGTCTGTAGCCCTCATGCCCAGCCTTCTAGATTGCTGGGATTGCCAGTACACATTACCATGCCCAGCTCTTACTTTCTATATGTGCTCGGTTTATCACCTATCTGACTGAAGACATTCGAGGCATGGAGGAGATCTTCTTTAGTGAATTATGTCTAATGATTTTCATAGGCATTATAAGCAGTTGATAGCTATTTTGAATTCATGGAAGAGAACTGATGAATACATGATTTAGTTAAAGAGCACTCTGCAGTTAACATACCACCACATAATACTCATCTTACTAACTCTAAAAGTTCCAATATACTCATATGTACACATATAATAATAAAGTTATCAAATGATTACATTTTAATAATCAACAACTTTTAAAAACATGTTACTTTCTAAATTAGAGATTGATTTCTAACTTAGTTCTCGGGTTTTTGGCAACCAACATTGGCAAGATCTTCTTAGTTTAGAGATTCATGGTGATTTAACTTTTCGGGAATCTAAATATTTTCATTTTTAGCATATATACGTGACACAGTGAGATATTTTTCACCTAGCACATCTCTTCTGAAAGGGCAGAAATCCTCTGAGAAGTAGGCGAGCCATTGAAAAGCGCATAAGTGACCAGATACATAAATTTTAGAGTGAGCCTTACTCTATTTACATTCATTTCAGCATTCTTTTCTGTCATCATTTGCTTTGTATTGATTGTAAAAACCAAAATTTAGTCTCTCTTTTACTGTACCATTAATTAAAAGCTCTAAGAATTTAAGGCACAATAAATAATTAAGTTTGGCTTTATTAGTGTCATACATCATGCAGATCTGCTGGACTATACAAAGTCGAACATTCCCAGCAACATGAAACTTCAACTCTAAAGCCTTTGCCCTGTGTATAGGAAAATTCATGAAAGTACAGAAGTAAAAATGGGTATTGTACATTTTGTAATATATATATATATAACCATGTACATGCAATGTTGAATTCTTTTAGCCTTTTATTCTCATAATAAATATTTTGGAAGCACACTAAAGACAATTGAGAATGTAAAAAAATAACTATAAAGGCATATATTTAAGTTCAGAAAATGTACTGGTAAAAAGATTTTTCTTCCATTGTGGAAGTCCATAGAGGGATGACTAGTTACGCTGGAGATTCCATCTCTTATTGATTTATGGAACACACAGAGGCTGAGGCTAAATTTGCATGTAAAATAACTCTAAAGACAAATTTTTATTTGCCAACCATTAAACCCCAGCTATAGCGATATAATGATTAAAAATAGATTTTTGGGAACCCAAAGAGAGGTGCTTAATAAAAAGCTACTAATTTGGTTTAAATAATACTAAGGAAGGCAGCTCTGACCTTCAATAGTAGAAAGAAAGAACACTGAAAATACATCATCTGCATAATTTAGCTTTTTATTTATAGAACACTCACTCATTTACTCATTCAGCAAATATATATTATTCAATTTTGATGACCCTGACATATAAAGACCTCCACTCATAAACAACCCATAATCTGAATGGGGGAACAGCCATAAGCAAGTACTAATTATGTAACATTATTGACCTTATTCAAGAGAACTGTGTATCAAATACTATGAGAGTGAATTGTAATGATCAATCTTGACTTTCAAAGTGAGTAACTTTTACTGAAGAAAGGACAGTTTTGAATGAGACTCAACAGTTGTATGATTTTTGCAGGGGTTGGTCCACAGAAGACTCTCGAGGCATGTATAAAAGCAACAAGG
Source organism: Dinomys branickii (assembly GCA_004027595.1). NCBI lineage: Eukaryota > Metazoa > Chordata > Mammalia > Rodentia > Dinomyidae > Dinomys > Dinomys branickii. The sequence continues at coordinate 13,152 of PVLD010020423.1, forward strand.
CACACACAGCGCAACACACTTGGGAAATAAAGAAAATCTATGCATATAGAAAAAGTTGTACTTGATAAAAGCTTTCGGAGAATGATCTGAACTGGAACAGTACGTGGAAAGTATTATCTAATCTAAGGTTCTTAAACCTGATAAAAATGTAAAATATTAAGATGCACATGACACGCATGTCACAAATTTTAAAAGATTTTTTTCTGTCAATAGAAACATACACTAAGCATGAGCAACTAGGAATGAAGTGAGCGCATCCAGGCCGCTGCTGTGCTGTATCAGGGGACTCGGCCACAGCGGACGCAGGAAGGCAGGTCGGTAGACACTGGGCAGGGCTGTAGAGGGTGGGCGGTCTTTGCTGGCTACTGAGGAAGCAGCGGTGGTGAGGAAGGAGTCAAGGATGGCTAAGGCAGCTGGCTGAGGGATAAAGATTTCAGGTCATACAGGAAATACAAAACTAAAATGTAGTTAGTGAAAATGGGGGAAGTTCACTTTTAATCTCAGCTCACATACATGCACACTCCCACCTCTAAGACTGCAGGATGAAGTTGCTTAGTGGGCTAATGAACATATTGATCTGGAGCTAAGGGAGAAATTGACAGCTAGAGATGCAAAAACTGGCGTGACAACTAGAGAGATGAAGTCTTATTCTCAGTGGGTAGACGACACCTGAGGGAGTGCATACAAAAAGAAAAGGGAAGACAGAGTACAAATGTCCCTCATAGCATCCATCTAAATATCCGACTGACTCAATGGTGAACAGAGCCTGAAGAATCTCTGAGAGGATAGTTGGAAGGAGGAAACGTTTGTTTTTCAAAACCATCTCTGGAGAGAGATCTACAGAGCCGGATGTTATGAAGGTAGTACACTATAAAAGGAAGCCAGCATTAGACATATGCCTGGAGAAGCCTGTGGTGACTCGGACAATGCTTTCTCCGGTCAGTACGTGGCAGATGGAAGCTGGGATGTAGTGAGTTAGGTGGTTGATTGCTTTTCTAAGGAGACTGGTAGTGTAAATTAAAAGAAAGGATCAGAGGGAGTCAATACAATTGCAGAAATTGTTACACATTACTGTGATTAAAGGGGGGGGTATTCTTAATCATGATTACTGAAATGCCAAATATCAGCCAAAATATCATTTTCAAACTGATTATATTTCTAATTTCAGTAGAATCTTTTTTTAGATTTTCCTTCAGACAATTTGAAATGATGGTATCAAAAGATTAAACATCTATAAATAAAATAGTGTTTAGTAGTTCAGCATTATGCCGTCTTCACTGTATACTGTTCATGGTAACAGTTAATTATGTGTTTGAGGCAGTAGTGCTAGGAAGTAGCTATCAATAACATTAATCTATGACCACTAATATTATTGTGACAGTCATAATATCAAATAGATGGGGTATAGTTTTATTGTGAAGAGACCTCACTTTGCCTGTTCTTTACTGCTACAAGCTGACTGCATCATTTAATTACTATGAGTACAATCAAAATAATATGTGTGTTATTTTATAATTGATTCCCACCTTCTTTCAGAATCAGTTGTTTTCTCTTGAAATTAAAATTAAAACTGAAATGTGAAAGAAATGGCTCAGCTCTAAGATCAAACACTACAGTCTGGTTTTTTATCTCGTACCTCCATCACCTTCTTTCCTCTTGAAAATGTTCTTTGTTTAGACACATGTTCTTCCTTGTGTCTTGAAGGTGATATTATGGGTTTAGTCCCTTACCCTCCCTGCTCCCTGGCCATCATGAGATGAACAGCTTCCTGCACTCGGTGCTTCAGGCCATGATGTTTTAACCTCCACAGGCCTAAAGGTCAGAGAACTGAGTGATTATGGACTGATATCTGAAGACATAAACCAAAATAAAATGTTCCTCCTCATAAGTTTGTTACTGTAGGTATTTGTCACACTGACACAAAGCTGGGTAACATGCATTCTGTCCATGTGCTTATGAATGTGGACACCTAGTCACAGTCAAAATATTGGTCTAATTTAGCCTACATTTTCACTAAGTTTATTGTGTGAGTCAATGTAGGCCTGCTACGAGCAGAAATTGCAAACATAGTCGAACTAGTGACTGTGCATATCCTATACTGGTAGCACAATTGTAGCTCTGAGAGTTGAAGTGGACCTTACATTACCTAACAGAAAGTTCTGGAAATTAATTAAATTTTAGTTTATGTTATATCTGAAGCTTGTTCCTTCGTTTTAACTGTAAAATAATATTTTCACTAAGAAATGAAGACCAATATTAGGAATAAATTTGCTACCGGTTAAATTCCTCCCACCACAATTTACCATTCTGCAGTTCTATGTTCAGCTTCTTTCATTCCTTCTCCAACAGCAGCTGAGGTCACAGGACGAGCCTATTTGAGTTTCTGTTCCTGTAGAAAAGACAGAATCTTTGTTACTGTGTCCCACTTCATCTTAAAAACTTTAATACACCAAAATACTGTGGTGTTAATTAAACAGAAGAGGGGATGTTTAGTTGTATCTGTTTTAACTTTTGTTGCTTTCTTCTTGTTAGGCTCTTCAAATCTCTCTTACTTGTTTCTGTCCCTGACATTGAACCCTAAATAATAATAATGAAACTCAAAAGACTGAGGGAAGTTTAGAACAATAGTGGGATAAAATACAAAGCATGAGAGTATTTCAAAGCTAGCAGGCCACATGGGTCCGCTGACTTTACCCACACCTAAGCACATCGGTAAAGAAGCTTGAGGGGCAACTGCTCACTGAAGCATTATCTAAAAATATTGGTGCAGTATAAACCATCATCATTTAGACAACCCACATAAATAGTTCCCAAAATGACAGAACTCTAACTTTCTTTCATAGCCCAGGAAAAACCATTCAGCATTAGGAATTTATCATCAATATGATGTACTGATCTTGCTATATATCTCAAGTGACATACATCCACATACACAAATCACCACACACCTTAAAATAATTTTCACTATAAATAAAGATCAGTAAGTGTGCATTTGTCTCCCTGCTATCTAATGCTGAACTCTCTTTTTTTATTTTTTGGTGAGATGTTGCACTCTTTATTCTGTTCAGCAAATATTGACCAACATTCTTATACTTGATCAAAACATGCATAAAATTAATCAATCTATTAGCTGGAAATGGTGTGAAAAACTCCAACCAAAATAGCAATTCTGATTTCATTCTCCTCCTCTGGGGAAGAAACTTCAGGGAATGTTTCCCCAAGCACGTGCTGCTCTTCCTTCATAACACATTTTCCCACAGGCACCTCTAACTGGAACGTGCTCTTACCTTTATAGCTCTTGTATGTGCTTCTCATCATTGAATATTCATCTTTCTAGGACACGCTAGGCCGATGAATGCTGTCTTCTCTCCACTGTCATCCCTCCTTGATCATTTGGCCCTATGGTGTTTAACACTTGCCATGAAATTGCAGTTGTTTTTAACCATTGGTCTCTCTCACTAAGTTAGATATCTTGGAAGGGAGAAGGATTAACAATGAACTATTATCTCTCTACTGAAATTCACTTGTCACAGAGGTGACAAGCTAGTTCAACATAGTCTGAATTTCATCTGCAGGTATGCATTGTGTTACATCTGCAGGATTTTAGAAATATTCGAATTTTTATTGTTATTTATATTACTCTCTATTTTGTAATTATTGTTATTTATATTTTCTACTACATAACTATTACATTCTTAGCAGTAGAACTCTCTGGGGCTGGGGATATAGCTCAGTGGAATAAGCGCTTGCCTAGCAAGCACAGGGTCCTGAGTTCGATCCCCAGTACCGCAAAAAAAAAAAAAAAAAAAAGAACTCTGTTATGTAACATATGTCTGACTTATTTCATTTAACATTGTGGTCTCAAAGCAGCTCCCTTTTTTGACACACGACCCAAGTGTATCCTCTATGGTAGAATGGTACTCCATTTTATCTGAATACCACACAAACTCAAATTCCTGGCTGGAGAAATCTAAAAACATTTTCTAAAACATAATTTTGATTGCTTTCAAGTCAAACATCCATGTTCATGTTCCTCCACATGTTCCTCCTGCCTTTAAATAGGCAGTTGTAGTAAGAAAGGGTCTCTGTAATGGTTAGAGTAACATTACATAGAGTTTGCTCTATTTAATGTACACATTGACCAGGTATCTGTAGCATCTCACGAAATGATGTGAATACACACACACACACATACACATTTACCACAATTTAGCAAAGTATTCTATCATACTTACATTTCTGAACACTTTGTTGCTCATTTTGAGAGACTTTCAGACAGAATTGTTATTGACTGGTTTATTTGCAGAAGTGTAATCATTTGGTGTTAAGGATTTGTAGGTGTTAATTTAGGTAATGATTGTTATCAAACCCTGAACCAATGGCTTTACAATTGTTACTGACTTTGAAAGAGTATTAGATATAAATGGCACACATTTTGCCCCACTGATCACCTGGCACTGACATCACATACCATGTGGATATATCTTGTCTATTAGAACATTAGCCCACTGGTAGAACAGAAAGGCGGTTATCAGGAGTTTAGATAGTTGGAGGGGTGGTTTGGGGAGATACTGGTTGAAAGACATAAAATTTCAGTTAAATAAGAGGAAGAAGTTTAGGGAAACTATTATAAAACATGGGGATAATAGTTAATAAAATATTGTATTCTTAAAAATGCCAAGACAGTAGAAATTGTATACTCAACACAAGTTGAGAGCTATATGGGCTAATGTGTACTTTAATTAGCTATATTGAGCCATTACACAATGCATACATCAAAAGTGTTGCATACAGAAAGTATATGCAATTTTATCACTCAATTAAAAATAAATCAAAATACTTTAAAAATACAAATCTTTCTTTGCTTCAGTATTTGTTGAGAGGTTGTTTTAAAATCACAAATACATGTTGATTTTTTTTTACCAAAAATTAAAACAAAAAAAGTAATCTAAAATTCTGACAAAAATATCATAGAGGTTATTATCTAATTACACATTAGGAATTCTATATCCTTGTATTTCCTAGTTTGTAGCTAATGTTTAATCCAGGATGTATGTATCCACTAAAACTTCTTATACATGAAATGTAAAAATAGATATAGATAAATAATTACACTACCCCCTCACTCCTTCTCTTTCTACAAATATAATGAATCATTCCTGGATGCCAGCTCTGGCAAAAACAAATGTTTTTCCATTACAGATATTGCAAATGAAAGCTGTAAGGACTGTCCTTAAAATCAATTACAGTTGTGTTGGTATAATGAGCAAAATCATTGCATTTCATGGTTAATTTCTCTCACTGCAGTTGTCACTCAGTTGCTAGGCATAGCTGTGGACAGCTATTCAGTCCACGCTTGCTACTTAACCTTACTGAGCATTTGTGTTAACACTTTCTTCCTTAGTATGCAGAAGAAATGGATAACTATTAAAAAACAGTAATGAGGTTACAATGTAAATGGTTTCTAGTAACAAACTGCAAGCATGTTTGAACAGTCAAATGAACAACAGTGAATTCAAATAATTTTATAATTCTGATAAACAAATAACTGGTTTTAAATACGCAAAGTGTAAGCTATTGGAAGAAGAAAACCAAAACTGAAATGAATCAATGAATTACCTTTAGTTTTGCTAAATTCCAGAAGTTATTAATATTAATCTGTTTTCCGGTATTAGCCTCCCTCATATCCCTTGCCTACCCATTCCTAATATGGAGAAACTAGTCAACTGTGAAGCCTCAACATTGTCTTTAGTTTCTATTAGCAATGTTAGAATGCTAGTGCAGAATTGTCCAGTACTGTATACAGTGGTCCATCCTTGGGGTCACTAATGCAGCAATAAGACACTGGGACAAGAAAATAACTCTAACAACCCATGCTTTTAAGGGTTAGTAATGACATGCAACCATAATAGAGGGAGATTTATGTGATAATAGCTGGCCATGCAAAAGGATGTGATCAAGAATGAGTTATCTTGCTCAAGACAGAGAAACTAATGAAGACTTCTTAAAGGATTATAACAGTTCTTGTGTAAAAGAAAGAATTCCAACAGAGGGAAGTTCAATATATACAAGGGAAGGAGAATGCAATAATATTTGTTTTAGAAAAAAGGAGGTAGAAGTAGTTTGGAAGGTAAATTACAATATAATGGCATTAGAGAGAAGGAAGCAGATAAGTTCATATTTCAAAAGCCTAGGAAAGGATATTGATAGTTAAAATTTAGTCAAGAGTTGGAAAGAGAGAAGGATGAGGATTAGAAGAAGTATGTGTTCAGAAGGCAAAAGGGGAACTTGAATGTTAGGCGTGAAGGAGAAGTAGGAGTCGGAGTTATCTAAGATGTGAATGTATTAGCTTGCATGGGTTACACTGTTCTTATGACTAAGTGAGAACCAAATATGCTTACAGAGGAGTATTTTGTCTTGAATATGCCAAGGTAAGGTGCCTGCAAATGCAGTCATTTACAGAAGATATTCAATCAATAGGAACCGGGAAATGTCTCTGGAGAGAGTTGGGGCTGAAGGCAGAGTGAGTGTGAATGTCCTTAGTGTAAACATTCACAGCTGGACGTGGGGCTGTGTTGTTTACAAGAAGATAGTAATTTTTCTTTTATTTTTCTAACTGACTCTTAAAAGCCTCAAAGATAGCTATTTTCTCACTGCAGTAAATGCCTCTCTATATCATTCCTGAATAGTTAAAGTGCATTATGATTGTTTTTCACGTTCCAGGATTGTTTCAGTCCACCAAATTTCATGACTTGTTTAGATAATTCTCCAACTCTGGCTTCCATGTAAGTACAGAACTTCTCTTCTCCCTGAGCTTGGAGGGGAATTCCTAAATTTACTCATTTTGTAGTCCTCCTAATTTCTTCAGAATTAGAGGGTGAGAAAGAAAAACAAGAGGTAGGGTTTTAAAAAGTGGGATTATTCAACAATAATAAACGCTTCAGAATGAAGACGAAAATAACCAGCTGGTTGATTACCAGGGCATTGGTAACATTGGTGAGTAAATTATAGCAAAAGATAGGTTTCACTGAGTTCCGTTGCAGAGAAGTGAGATGTAGTCCATGAAGGTAGGTGTCTTGCCCAAGGACAAAACACTGTATATCTGATTTGGCATAGAGAAGTGCTGAATGCATTTGAAGGCTTTGTTGCTTTCAGAGAAATCCACTGTGTTTCTTCCTGGATTCAAAGGACTTTATATTTGGTGCTGCAGATAATCTAATTATGTGTGTTCTATGCTTCTTTTCACAGATTTTCACTCTGCCCTTTCATCATAATTATGACTACAGATAGGCCCAAGGTAACCTTGTTAATAAATGGAATCATGTCTTGGTGATCAGGACCTTGCTGCAGACATGGTTAGCAATGTATCATCTGTTCCTCTGCTGTTCTCTGAAACCGGTTGGGATACTTTTATACTTTACCATGGAACTCAGTCTGCTTAGTAACTCTTTGTCTAGACAATTCTTCTTTTCTTAGATGTTGACACTGGGCCTTGGTGAGTAGGGTAGGTTGATTTTACTTGTGACAGTTTACTCCTATGCAAATATCTTCCTGTATTCCCTACATTGTTAAAGGTAGAAGCCAGATCTAAAGACCATGCAGCCTGCTGGGCTTAGCAAGTGCTCTCAGGCTACATCAACATGAATATGGAAGACTTCATTTGTATGTATTTCTCCTCCTTCTGTCCACAACCATCAGGCTCAACACACCCTTGAAAAAAATCTCTAACTTCCATCAGCTTAATTATTTATACCTTAATGTGTTGGAAAACTATTCTATTTTAAAATCTTCACTTAATATGACTGCATTTTCTTCTAATTTGCAAACAGCTACATTTGGGTTAAATATGCATATTTTTGTACCATTAATTACTGCACAAAAATACATAAAAATTCAACACCATCACTTGTATTTTAATTAGTTGTTTTTAAAAGTCTAATTGGTTGGAAAACATGTTCAGGTGGAATAGAAAAATCAACATTTTCTCCTTTAGTAAATATTAGTGGGTACAGAAAGGATGATAATTTTTGTTTACCATATATTAAGCACTTAATGAAATTCAGCATCACTTATAATTCTGGCATCTCTGAGTGCTGGTTAGGGGCTAATGCTCCTGGTTGGTCTCTTTCAACTTTATGACTTTCCCAGATGCATGTCATATTGAAAATGAAAAACTTTTCAGCAATTGTTGGTATAATTAGGAAGAATTATGGGCTATAAAACAACCTGAGGGTGGGATCGTTGGACATTTGGTACAATAAGTTGATTTTTTTTCTTTTCTTTTCCCATCTTCTCACACCCCAGGCTCCTCATGAAATGATTTGTGATGAATATGTAATCTGTAGTGCACCATATTAAATAGATAAGCTATATAATATAATCAAAAGCTGCACATCTAGAAAGCATAATTCTACAATTACTCTTATTTCCAAATATTGCTCGTTTTCACTATTGGTATTCTTACCCTGGTTTAGTCTTTCCTTTTTTCATTCTTATATCTTTCATTAATGCATAACAGTACATAGTGAGTTTACACACTGTAGAGAATTGGTACATTTACATATTTCAGTTCCCTTCTTTCCCGCCTCCCTCCTTCTGTTTTTTCCAGTATTAGATTTATATTTAAATTTATAAACTTTATTTTCATATGTACAGATTAAAAACCAGACTAATAGTTCAAAACCATATAAAACATACATACAACAGTTGAAGTGTTTCAGTTGCTGTTCAGTGTGTTTTTAGGTTAATATAGTTATTATATGAAATTATAAACATTTTTTTAGAATGGGAACTTTAATAACAAACAGCAGGTCATATATGGGTTGAAATTATATTTTAACTTTTTTTGAATAGTTTGGTTGGATGTTGAAGTTTCTCTATGAAGTTGAATAATGTCCACCAAGCAAGGTAGAGTAAATCAATAAAGATTTTTACCCACAAATAGAGTTTTAATTTTTTAAAATTTGGATAGTCTTTTTTTTTTGTTGTTTCTTTTCAAAGTTATTCAGTGAGCAATGTATCAACTATTATAATGGTCCTACTAACCTGATTTGAAGCTCAGTTTCATTGTTATATTTATCTTTTTTCTCTCTAAATTAAAAAAAATAAAAATCAAAGTTATCTTTGTAAGTAAAAATATGAAATAATTAGAATTTACATCGGAAGATTCTGCCAAGATTTCTTTGGCACTCACTGTGCTTTACATATTAGAATAAGAACTAAATTGTGACTTTTGATGCAGTAGAGACAAATAAAAGCACAGTACAGTAAGCATACCACATACAGCATACTCAGTGTCTTACTAGATATTCATTTTTTTTCTTTCTAAGAGAGGCCTAGTTTTGTTTCTTGGAAAATATTCATTTTTCTCAGTCTGTTTTGCAATTAGCTGTGGCCACGCAATTCAATTATGAATCGAGAAAAGATAGAGAAGGAAAAGAGAAAGACAAAAACAAAAAAGAGGAAGGTCAGGGAGTAATAACAGCCCAGAGGAGGGGGGAACAGAGAAGCAGGAAAGTGAAAGCTTCCCCAGACGAGACACCTGGAGATAATCAGGCCGCAATGGTGGAGTCCGCAGTTAGAGTCTTGTTCGGAATTCTGTTGTCCACATTGGAGAAATGAAAGTAATGCAAGCAAATTGAAACATTAATTTTATTGCACAGGTTGAGCCATCCCATTAAATCTTGGGGAAACTAGAATAGCCAGAACAAAATATCTTCATCTCAAAGGAGTTGACAGCTATAGTAGTGGAAGTAGAGTATGCCAAATCATTTCTAATTATTGACAAGGAAATGAAAGGATGATCTGGGTTGATCATTGCTCAATGTAGACACGAGTCAAAACATCACATTTTATCTCATAAATATGTACAAAAGATAGGTACTCTGTGTCAATTGAAACTGAAAATAACAAAACTAACAAGAGTCACACCCAAGCCCAGGCAGCTGTCTGATGTCAAGAGAATGAAACAATATTATTACTTCCTAATTCCATGTCGTACCCCAATTACAGTTTATCAGGCTTCCTTATCCTCAACCCTCTGGTTTTCAGAAATACATATGAGCAGAGCGGCTCAGAAAGTCATGCGAGGCATGATGAGACCCAGTGAACAAGTGCATGAACAAAACATTCTTGCCAGTCCAGGGTGAACTGTGACTACAGAGAAAGAGTGACTCTTAAACATATTAGAAGTTCTTCACTGAAGCAGATACAATTTCCCTCAAAGTTGTTTCTTAAAAATTAACTCCTAAAACATCTCCACTATTCAAATCTAGAATGTATGTTTAGAAATTATTTCACTAAAACATTGTGTTTTTTTTTTTTCACACACACTGTAACCATTTTAATTGGCCCAGGATTGTTACCTACTTTTCTTCTGAGGTGGGTCTAACGAATGGCTTAGTGTGTTGCTCAGCCTGTGATTAGACTTGGCATCAAGCTTGTGGATTATGTTTGTCTGTGGATTGGTTGGTTTCTTTGAATGGACATGTGAGTAAAAGGAGTGCAACTGGAATTCCTACGTGTTCTGGCCCTGACAGGAAATCTCATATTTAATGTAACAATGTAGTACAATGTACTTATTAGCAAACCTTCAAAGTACATTTTCAATACATCAATATGATCCTGAATAATTAACATGCTGTACTATTTTTTGACAAGGGTAAGATCTTCCATCAAGTTTGTTTATTTGCATTGTACATATTTAAAATATTATGACTAAAATATTATGATTTGTTCTGTATTCTTCAATGACTTCTAAGCTTTTAAAAAGAAAACCAATTATATAAGTACTGAGTAAACTGAGTTTTGTCTTATTCATTATCTCTGATATTGAGAAAAGCTAACAGTTAATTTTCCTTCATAAGCTTTAATTTGAGATAGCAAGGTATCAAGAAAAGGAAAACCGTTGGTTTGTCTAGTTTGAAATATTATAAGAAGTTCTCCACTTGTACACAAAAAATGCTTTCACGTCATTTTCTAAATTACAAGAATTCCTCTACATAGCTTTCCACGAGAGATGAGAATTTTCCTCCCTACAACTAACTTTGGTTGACTCCCCTGTAGAATTTGAATATGCCACCCACTATTCTTCAGACTTTTCCCTCTGAGACATGTTGTAAGCAATGAAAATAACTAAATGCATTCTAGATATTAATATCAACAGCTACCATAAATCACATCCCTACAAGTACCATGTTGCAGCTCTTCATTCTCACAATCATAGAGATAAAACATATTAATGATCCCCACGTTTCAGATAAAGAGGTAGGCACATACCATAGAGTGATCAAAGATACCCAGTTCAGTACAGGCTGAGTGCTGGACAAGGGAATCTAGTAAGCTTTAATTTCAGCAATAATAATATGTGTAAATTGTCCTCTACCCCCTGTCAAAACAGTGATCAAATGTCACTCTTCCAGTGCTTACATGAACTTGTAATTAAAATTACAAAAGAAAGAGAGGACATTAAATTAACAGTGTGGGATAGAAAAACAATGCTGAACAAATTCTGCCATTCCTGCCTTTGTGTAATGATCCCAGAGTCCCAACGGAAGATTTTTATCACGCCTTCCCCTGACCTCTTTTCTGATAGGATCTGAGACTCCAAAAGCTGAAACTACCTAAAGTCATGTGAGGTGTATTATATCAGCTCCCTTGGGGCCACAAAGTCCATGGAAACAGAACATCCATAGACTGAACAAAGAACAGATGTTCATGCAGCTGGTCTTCCTGTCATAAGCTATACAAAAAGAAGCACCACTCTTGCTTTGCCATTATTTCTATTTAGCATCTTCTGTGGATTTGTGTACATTTTATTGTTACCCATTTGAAAGCATGTATGTCTTTTCTCTAATTGAAGATAATTTTAAAATAGCTTACATTTCTTCACAATAGCTTTCACAGGTCAGTCGTGCCCCTGAATGCCTTCCTACTTCCTGACTTCAGTAACTTCTAATTTCTGTATTCTGCTCTTCTCTCAAACTCAAATTTTCTATTAAACAAACCTAATTCATCAGCTATCAATTCCTGTGCTATGCCAACTGGTGGGAGCTGGCCAGCCTGTGTGAGGTAGAGCTCTTTGGGTGTGGTTTCCATGCCAACTCCAAACGGCTGTGAAAAGGTGGGCATAGGTTGGCTTAGTGGCACACACGTCCATCTGGACTGTCTCCGCCACAAAATACTTTTGCTTATTAGGAAGTGCTACAGTAGATAATATTTTAGTTGTTACATCTAGTGTCTTCCTATTCTCTTTCCTCACTTTGCGCACTGTGCTTGTCATTGTTGGTTGCTCATGAGAGCCCTTCCCCTCACCACTTTATTGCCTGTGTCTTCTTTCTTTCATATGTTCTTATAGACTTGCATCATGATAAAACAGATCATATTTCCATTCTTTAAATACTTGCCCTACCCCTTATTTTCTTCCAATATATTTAGCCACTTCTATTTAAAGTACTTTGCTGAGTTATCTTTTACTAACTTCTTAGAGCTGAGTTGTCTGTAAAGTCATCATGGCTGCTCACTGGCTTCCTTTAGAGCACAGAGCAACACGGTACTTTCCTGCCCACTGGTAACTAGATACAGTCCAGCAACTCGTTTTGTATTGTGGAAATGAAGGCAAGCGAACTCCCACAGATAGAAGTACAGGCAGAAGAGTCTGTGCATTAGTAGGAAAATGGATACACTTTGAAACCATCGCGTTGACTGAAATACTAAGTGAAATAAACTAGACACACAAGGTTAAATGCCACATGGTTTCTGTTATAGGAGAAAGCGAAATTATAAAGAGCAAAATTGAAGATAGAAGTAGGGTGATAGATCTTTCTCAAATGGGTAGGGATCTAGAGATAGAGGGAGGGCAGAGGGAAGGAAGGAAAAGGGGACAGAACAGGGATTAAGATGTTGTGCTGTGTACATGGACCAACTCCTTACAAAGAATATAAATACTAAGTATGCAAAGATGTAGAAAAAAAGAGTCTATGCATGTTGCATCGTGTTTCCTTTCTTCAACCTTGGTGGCTGTGGTAGATTGACAACTGGTGGTCAACTTGTAACATCCAACTGAAATGAACTGGACCAGTGTGGTGCTGGCTATGGAGTCCCAGCTGAGGATTATTGCCAGAAGTGGAACTGGAGAGGAAGAAGAGAAGCTGTTAGTGTACTGTTGGTTCTCCTGGAGGATTTTGTCATGCTGGCTTTCCTGATATGAATACGACCATTCTCATCATTGAAGGAGCTTGGGAAGGCCGAGTGCTCTTCGGTGTCCTGGACAAGCTTCTCACACTGGCTTCCCTGGTATGGACTTGACTGTTCTCATCATTGGAGGAACTTGGCACCTGTTGCCACTGAGGATGGCTGTGGTACCTTTTGGTGGAGATCTGGTTTTTACTTTGGCTGTTGCTTCCTGGATCCAGTGCAGAACACTTAGCCTGCTAGCACACATCCCTCATCCTGCTGGCACAGACTTTCTGGCTTCCACTGCTAACTTTAGGTCCTTTGCAGCATATATCCATGACACAGACTTGTATGGGACATTATTATAGGTCCTTGGCCTCCAGTTGGACTTGTGGAGGTGGACATTGGGCTGGGCTCTAGGTCTTTAGCAGAACTCATGCAGAACATTGGGATCCAGGCCTTCAGCTGGATTCTTTAGGCCTTTAGTGTGTAGACAAATTTCCTACACTCTGTTTTTATATGACACTTTGAGTGACTATTACAAAATAATCTTATAAATTATGTGTCCTGTATTGTTTCCCTTGCAAACCCTGACTACAATAGTGTTCAACAAAGTTTCATATGAATGGACCCTCTTTCAGTAGGGTAAAGATAAAGTGAAGAGTAAAGATAAAGAGTAAAGATAAAGCAAAAATATACCACAATCAGCACATTCTGAGCATGTTGAGTGATTAGAAACCAGGGGACTATTGTTACTGTACCATAACCAAGTGGACCTTGACTGATACAAAATAATAGGTTCAAGTTATTATGTTCTTCTGTTGTCAAAATTCACCCTTTCAGTATTATTGTCTAGCCTTATCTCATGGTTTTAAATACCATTTATGTTGATGATGCATAAATTCATGTGCTTAGATGTGACTTAAAAACTTAAGTGTTTGTTTACTAGTTTGATCAATCTTTGCATTCAAATGTAATATCCCAAGTAGGAGTCTAGTTCCCAGTTGATGCCTGAAAGTATTCATTACCTATGTTGACCATAGCAAATAGGGTGTCCCTATGCATCAAGCATTTCTCGCTGAAAACCTGAGGGCTGTCTTAGATGAGCTTCGGTCTCCCTGCTATATACTTTCACTATCTTATTTCCATATTCTGTTGGCTTGAAGCCTATAATACCATGGATCCTCATCAGTTTCTACCAGTGTCACAGCCACCACTGCACTCAAACCCTTTATTGTAATAGGTTTCAATCTTATCTTTTTACAATCTCTCTGGATTGTTTCCACTAAATTCAGCCACAGCGATAGTTTTAAAATGTAAGTCAGGTCATTCCCTAGCTTAAACCATTCCCGCCACATTTGATTAGGCTTTGGAACCCTTGGCTCTGCCACAACTTCAGTCCACTTTGCATGCTTAATCTTCTATTTTACTTTACTCTGGCTTGGTCTTTGTCCTCAAATGTCAAAGATGGTCTTGTCTCAGGCTCTTTAAAATTTCTATTTCCTTTACTTATGATATACATTTTTTAATATGTTAACAAAGTTCTGTTTTGTATTTTACAAAAATTTCTTTTCATAGAAAACCCTCTCTCGTTAGTGGCAGAAATTTGCTGCCCAGATTCCATAGCAGGGAATAACATACTCCTGAGGTCTGGGCATATAATCAGCAGGGGATTATATATATAGTATATTTGTTTGCTTCTTGTCTGTTTATTACTCTGTGCATGTAACAAGTCATCCTTGATGCTCACTGCTGTACTCCAAGAACATAAACAATTATCTGACATGTAAATGTTGTTCCCAAACACAGGAGCACTGTAGGAAGGAGGTTCTGTGGGTCAGCCTGGAAATGTAAGCACCACTTTTTAACATTCTCCTGTAGGAAAATATATTCTGAAACAGCGTACATTGCTGACATTCAATCCATCTGGAAAATTACAGCCAGTGTGTACTGACTAAAATCCAACTATTTTAAGAATGAAAAACATTTTTGCCTGTTTGACACAGTACATGTTGCAAAAGAGTGAGACGTTCTTTTCTTGTATTCCGTACATGATAAGAGCTCCACACCTCTGGCCTCCAATTCATCTTTGGGTCATTAGTTATGAAGGACAGTCCACTTACAAAGGCAATTATCTTATGTGTGATTTGGATCTTTATGGAAAAAGATAAATTGACAGTGGGTTTATGGAACACAATGTCTAAAATGGCACTTAGAGAAGAGTTCCACCTTGAACAGCATCCAGATCACTCAAATCACCGTCAGGTGCTCTCTTTTGTAACACACTCTCAGTAGTTCATGCTGCTTTGTGTTCTCTCACTGCCTGCCCAGGTGGATTTGATAGCTGAGTCATCTCGTCTCCCATCCTAAAGAATTCATTAGGTGTCATTTACATACAAAATCATCCCATGTCCACTCAGATGATACTAAGGCGTGACAACAGCAGCTCTCCAGCCTGTTACGCACAAATGGTGCTGCATTTAGGCTGCTCGGTGATGTCACTACAATTTCTAACATTAAAACGTGATAGACAAAATGACATAAGCACCATGAAAACACACTCCAAAACATTTTCTTGTTTTAAAATTTTAATTTATTTGCCATGTGGTGTCTCATATACCAGCACTCCCCTTGTCGTTCCATTACATTGCTTCTCTTTCACTTTTCTCCTTTCTTACTCTGTTACTGTCTCTTTCCTGTTCTCTTTGCCTTCTCTTCTGTCTCTTGGCTCTTTCTCATTAGCTAGCTTGGTTTGTTTCCCTTCAGTCTCCTCCTCCCCATTGTACTTAATTTCTCCTTCTTAAATACGAACCCTGAGGAATGAGGACACATATCAATGAACAAGAAGAAACTGATGAGGGGCTGGGGATATAGCTCAGTGGAATAAGCGCTTGCCTAGCAAGCGCAGGGTCCTGAGTTCGATCCCCAGTACCGCAAAAAAAAAAAAAAAAAAAGAAGAAGAAGAAACTGATGAGGGTTGGGTCATAGCTATCTTGGCTACAGAATTCATTTTTTATGGAAAATTTGTTTCTTTAATTTTACTTTACTGTGTTTGTAAGAAAGTTTGTTCATACTTAAAAGGGCTATGCTACACACTTTTGTGTGTTTTTACAGCAAAAACAATCATCATGAGAGATACGAGCTTATGGTTTCCTCCTAGAAGAGCTGAGCCAAGAGTGGACAGGCAGTAACCTTTCAAGACAGTTTAAAGGATGTTTTCAAGATGACAGAATAATATCAGATAGAAATTTAGAACTAAAAAAAATGCCTACCTGCATAAATTATTAATATGAGCAAATTTGTTTTCCTTATTACATCATACTTCTAAAAGATAACAAATATTGAGAAGAAAGATTATAAGAATGTCACAGTATTAATATGTTTAGATATCATTTACGTTACATGTACTGAAGAGAGAGGAATAACATGAGAGTGTACTGATAACAGGTTCTTATACCATACATTCAGATGTCTAATAGTTGAAACTAGAATGTGATACTTAAATATATACATTGTAATGCCTAAAACAATTGTTTAAAAAAGATGAAGCTAATAAATCAATACTGAAGATAAAATAGAATTTTAATACTAAAAACCAATACTAAATACATCATAGAGAAAGATTAGATAGGACAAATAGACAATCAATAAAAATGATGACATTAAATTCAACCATATCAATAATTACATAAATGGTAGTGGTCTAACAGAGAGTGTCAGCATGTGGTTAGCAATTTGACTTGCTCAAAGATAGGTCTGAATATTGCCCTTGACTTTTGGTAAGTAATTTATGTCAGAGACAATAAGAATATTTTTATCTAGGGTGGGATTTTCCACACTGCAATCTTAAACAGAGAGCTGGTGAGGCCAGAAAATTAATGCGTAATTTAGAATGGTCAATAGCCACTCCCCATTGGATGTTTTAGGTCAGGTGGTATAAACCAATGGAAAGACTGAGGTACAACAAGTGACAAATCAAAATCAGCCTACATAACGAAGAGCCAATAAAAATTCTGGATATTGAAATTCCAGAGAGCTTTCTTGGTTGACTTTAATGATAAATACATTGTCAAACTAATGAAATTACACATCCCTGTAGTTGTATATTGCTACAAATCATGCATGGAACATTATACCTAACTGAATGCACATAATGAGGGTAACAATTCATGGTACTTGCACATAAATCCATTGCATGCAAGTACCATGAACAAAAAGAAACAGGGGGAAAAAAAAAAGAAACAGGAATAGTTCCCCTGGTGGCATCAGGTTCGTAAGTAGAGATGTATAGTTCTAAAGGTATAGTCAATCTTTTAAAATTTAAAAATAAAAAGAGGTGCGACTCGGACCTTACTCCAGAGACAAAGGCCCACCAGCGCTGGAATCCAATTAGCGGGGCATTTTGCCTGATCCCGGCTGTGCAATTTGAATCTTACTCCAGTGACAAAGGCCCACCGACGGTGACATCTAAGCAGCGCTGCGTTTCATGGTCCACGTGCCAGGTGGGTGACTCAGACCTTTCTCCAGCAATGGAGGCTGACCTGCGAGGACACATGAACTGTGACACCCTTCTCCTCTGAACCAGAGACAAAGGCAGACTCGTGCAGACACCTGGGCAGCATGGCGTTCCTGCCCATGCCTGACTGTGCAACTGGGACCTTCAGCCAGATACAAAGGCGGACTCGCCCAGACACCTGGGAGACGCAGCATTTCCTGCCTGTGCCACAACTGTGCGACTGGGACCTTTAACCAGAGACAAAGGTGGACTCACGCAGACACCTGGGTGGCGCCACGCTTCCTGCCTGCAGCCCGGGCTGTGCAACTGGGACCTTTAACCAGAGACAAAAGTGGACTCATGCAGATACCTTGGCGGTGGGTGTTTCACCACCTGCCTCCCGGCTGTGCTACTAGGACTTTTCTCCAGTGACCTGCGACACTACATGAGCAGTACAACCCTTCTCCTCTGGTAAGCTCCACACCTTAGAGTTAGGAAGGAAATCCAACTGGGAGGGCCTACCCCTGCTGGTGGTTGAGACCTGCAGCGTGGAATCACTCTCAGGCCCTGGGGTCCTCAGGGTTGGAAGGAGAACCCTGCTACCCCCTGACTAGCTACCTGAGGAATCTGAAAGAGAAGCCGCTGCCTAACCACCATAGGCTTCAAGGCTGAGACCCACACTCTTTCCATCCATACACTGGACACTCGGGTACCGAAGCCCAGCACTCTCCCACTATAGCAGCTGTGGTCTGAGCCGAGCACCCCAGCATTTGCCTGGGGTGCCTGGGCCCAGTGGTCCACAGTCTGCTACCACCCTGGGTTTGGTTTAACATCCAGGCAAACTAGGGTCCCTAGAGTCCTTAGTGAGCTGCCTGGGTAGCCAGTAGCTCAGCAACAGTCATCGGACATTCAAAATGACAAAACGAAGGGGCTAAATGCAGTCTCAGAACACAACTCTACCCAGAACAAGTGCAGAACACAATAACATAGGAGAACTAGGAAACCATATACCTGAAATTTCTGAAATGATCACATCTGAAGTAATGAAACAACTCCATCAAGCCATAGAAAAGATTAAATCTGAAATAATCTCAGAGGGAAAAAATGAAATGAAAATAATACTGGAAGAAATGCTTCCCACATACAGAGAAGAAACAGATAAGAGATTAGAAGATCAAAGGCAACAAATGGAAATGTTAAATGAGCAATTCAGGAATGAATTAGACACATGAAACAGTCTCAAAAAGATTTCCAGGAAATGAAAACGGCCATTGGAAGCTTGAAAAACCACTTGAATGAAACTGAAGATAGAGTTTCAGATCTTGAAGATAGCCTGACAGCTAATGACCGTTAAAGGAAGGATCTCTTAAAGTCAACAAGGAACCATAGGTCACTTCATTGTAAGGAATTGTGGATGATTAATTGTCTGATCAATTTTGCATGTCTATACCTATTTTCCTGAATATGCAATTGGAAATTATCAATGTGTAATGCAACAACCATTGATGATTCCCTGTCACCCTATCTGTAACTCAGATTCGATTGTACAATTCTTATGCTACTTTGTGTATGTTTGTGAATATTTTTTATTAGACTTTTAAAATAAAAAAAATAAAGTATGTTTTGTCATTTTGGGGGAAAAAAAACAAAAACAAAAACAAGGAACCAGGAGAAAACAATCCAACAACTGCAAAATGAAGCAAAGAGAAATAACGTGTGAGTAATAGGAATCAGGTAAACAGCAGGAGGCAACACAAATGTTATAAAAAGAATATTTGGAGAAATAATAGCAGAAAATTTCCCAAGAATGGTGAAAGAAACTGATGTGCAGGTAAATGAAGCATATAGAACTCGAATGAGCCACAACCTAAATAGAACCACCCCAGGCATATAATAGTCAAGATCCCAGATATGCAGCAAAAGAACACAATATTAAAGTCTGCTAGAGAAAAGAAACAGATCACCTCTAAAGGAAAGCCCATCCGAATCACAGCAGACTTCTCAACAGAAACCATGAAATCAAGAAGAGCCTGGAGCGAGATATTACAGATTCTCAAATAAAACAGCTTCCAACCAGACGAATGTAACCTGCAAAACTCTCCTTCAAATTCAATGGAGAAATAAAATATTTCCACAACAAAGACCAACTGAAGAACTTCATGAGTGCCAAACCAACATTACAAAAAGTACTGAAAGATATTCTAGACAGAGAAAAAATGACCACAATCCCAAGAACAAAAATAGAAAGGAACCCTTAAAGGGAACAAAAAATTAAACGGCAAAAGTAGGAAAGCAACAAGTAAACAGCATGACAAGAATAAGCCAACGTATAACAGTTATAACCATCAATGTAAATGGCCTCAATTCACCAATCAAAAGAAACAGACTGGCAGAGTGGATTACGAAACAGAATCCCACAGTGTGCTGTATACAGGAAACACACTTTACTCAAAAGGAAATCCATAGACTGAAAGTCAAAGGTTGGAAAACAATCCTCCATGCAACAGGTCCCCAGAAAAAAGCAGGGATAGCTGTTATGTTTGCAGACAATGTAAAGTTCAAACTGATAACAATCAGAAGAGACAAAGAAGGCCACTATATACTAGTTAGGGGAAAACTGCAAGAGGAAGAGATAACAATCCTAAACATGTATGCACCAAATACTGGAACACCGAACTATGTAAGGCAAATCTTAACGGATGTAAAAAAACCAAATATACAATAACACTATTGTAATAGGGGACCTAAATAACCCTTTGACGCAAAGAGACAGGTCAACTGGACTAAAACTCAGCAAAGATATAACAGAGCTGAATCAAATGTGTGAACAAATGGACTTAGTAGATGTATACAGAGTGTTCCACTCCACAACACCAGAATACACATTTTTCTCAGCTGCACATGGGACTTTCTCTAAAACAGACCACATTCTAGCCCATAGAGCATACCTACCTAAATGCAAAGGGATTGAAATTATCCCATGCATATTATCTGACCACAGTGCAATGAAATTGGAAATTAATGACAAAAGGAATTCCAAAACCTTTATAAATACTTGGAAATTATACAACAACCTCCTGAATAACCAATGAGTCACAGAGGAAATTAGAGAAGAGATTGGAAAATACCT